>CAUYQG010113055.1:0-18807 GCA_963574415.1 Tarsius wallacei
AAAAAAATACCTGCACTCGTGTGTTTGTTGCAGCTCTATTCACCATAGCCAAAACCATGGAACCAACCATGCTGCCCATCAAAGCTTGAATGGATAAAAAAGTGTGGTACATTACACAATGGAATATTATGCGGCCATAAAGAAGGACAAACATATGGACTTTGCAGCAACTTGGAGGGATTTAGTGTCGATCATGCTCAGTGATCTATCACAGAAACAAAGAACAGAGTACCATATGTTCTCACTCATAAGCGGACCTTGAACTACTATAATACTGTAAGAAAGCGATTGTACTATAATACTGTAAGAAAGCGATTAGTGGGAAACTGTCAGGGGAGGAGGGGTAGGATTGGCAGTTGAGGGAAACTGCTAGGGAAGGGAGGGGCATACCTCATCAACAAGGGTATCTGCTTAATCAACGTTTGTATACCTAACCCTGAATTGTACCCCACATCTTTATAATAAGTAAATAAATAAAAATAAACAATGTCCATTTTTGTTTTATTGTTTGCTTATTTTCATGAACACTTTGGAATCTTTGTTGCAGAAATTAGAATCATGCTGTATGTATCAAAATTGATATGACTGAATTGATGTATCTATGGAGATATTCTGTGGTTGTTCTTTGTTTTCCCGTGTGTGTAGTTTTAAGTAAACGTTTATTTTATTTTATTTTATGGTTGATTGATTGATTGAGTTGGACTCTCACTCTGTCGCCCAGGCAGGAGTGCAGTGGCACATTCATGGCCACCGCAACCTCGACCTTCTGGACTCAGGTGATCCTTCTGCCTCAGCCTTCCAAGGAGCTGTAACTACAGGCACCTGCCACTGAACCTGCCTAATATTTTGACTTATTGTAGAGATGAGGTCTCGCCTAGGTGCTCAGGCTGGTCCTGAACCCATGGGGTTAGATAATCCTCTCACCTTGGCCTCCCAAAGTCCTGGGATTATAGGTGTGATCCACCGCGCCCTAGGTTGTTTACTTTAAATAGTATCAGAACTGTAGAATCATTATAAGGATATTGCAAAAAGTCCACATATGCCTTAGTCAGATTTCCCTATTATTAACCTCTTACATTAGTTCAGTATGTTACAACTAATGAATCAATACACTGATTCAGCCGGGTTTGGTGGCTGAATCAGTATATATATATGTATACTGATTCATTATTATTAACTAAAATGCCTAAGTGCATACTTTATCCAAATTTCCTTAGTATTCACCTAATGTTCTTCTGTCTTGTGTTAACATCTAAGATAACACGTCACAATTATGTCTCCTTGGGACTCTCTTGTCTGTGATAGTTTTCTCAGGCTTTCCTTGTTTTGATAAGTCTGACCACTTTTAGGTGTATTGGTCACCTATTTTGTAGAATGTTTCTTTATTTGTTTTTTAAAATTTAAATTAAATTAAATTAAATTTTTTCTGATTGTTTGCTCATGTTTACATTGAGGTTTGTTTTTTGGTAGGAAGACCACAGAGGTAAAGTGACATTCTTGTCACATCATACCAAGAGAACATAATCTCAATATGACTCATCACTGTTAATATTAACCTTGAACATCTGCCTTAGGTAGTATTAGTCAGGTTTCTCTACCCAAAAGCTATTTTCTCCCACTTCCCTCTTTCCACATGGTACTTTTTGGAATGAAGTCAGTATGCACAGTTCACAGTTAAGAAGTGGGGAGTTATGACTTACCCACCTGAGGACAGAGTATCTACATAAATTATTTGGAGTGTTTATTCAGGAGAGTTTTGTTCATTTCCTCCCATATTCATATTTATTCAATAAGTTATTTATTTATAACAATGTAGACACATGTATATTTATTGTATACTTTAGGTTACAATGTAATGCAATTTTATTTATTTTATTACCCAAATTATTTCAGCTATGTTCACTGGGAGGTTTTAGTTGGCTTTTATGTCCCTTTGACACACCTCCTTTGTGTGTATGTGTTTTTTAGCATGTATATAGTCTTTTTTATTTTTATTTTTATTTTGAGTTGGAGTCTCACTCTGTCACCCAGACTGTAGAGCAGTGGCACGGTCCCGGCCACCGCAGCCTCGACCTGCTGGGCTCCAGCGATCCTTCCACCTCAGCCTTCCAAGTAGCTGGAACTACAGGCGCGCACTACCACGCCCGGCTAATTTTTGATTTATTATGGAGATGGGGTCTCGCCAAGTTGCCCAGGCAGGTCTCGAACCCGCGAGCTCAGGCAATCCACTCACCTCGGCCTTCCAAAGTGCTGGGATTACAGACTGAGCCACCGAGCCTGGCCTATCTAGTCTTGACAATATAAAAAGCCCCAGGCTCATTTTGTATAGAATCAGCCTTTTATTCCCCCAAGAGGACTTAGTTCCATTATTGTAAAATGATAATGAAACAAATACATGGACTGAGTGTTGGTTGCTATTAGGTTATTACTTTTTTCTAGGACTTGTCAGCTGACAGAGCAAGAAAATATATGAGTGTGCACTATACCATAGATAAATACAAACATACAACTCCAAGAAAATATTCATACCTATAGTAAGCTAAACATGAGTTCATATTGTTGTTTCTAATTCTAATCCATGACCACATGCTTCTTTCTTTCTAAACTGCTATCTTGATAATCTGTTTATTCTTGCTCCAAAAGTGAGAAACCTGGCTCCTGACACCTGCCATTTACTCAACTGTTTGATTCCCATATGTATAAATAGCAGTGTGAACCAGAATTGCTAACCCACACCATCCTAGGATGTAACTTTATAAACTAGAGTGTTTATGTGTAGTTTTGTTTGTTTGGGTTTTGGTTTTGTCTTTGACCTTACAAACTTTACTCATTTCTAAAGTTACTAGGGTGAACACAATTTTCCCCCAAACGTTCAGTAAGATTGTCTCATACATTTGTAATACAGTCATATTTGTTCATCACATTTGGATTTTATCTTGGGTTATTTTGGCCTCCTAAATGATTCTGTTCATTTGTCCATAAAAATGTTCACATATGATGCTGAAATGTTTAACTGATTTTGATCAATCCATGTATCTACGATTATAGCATTATGCTGAATAATTTCATCACTCTAATAAATTTCACTTTTTCAACTTACATCTCTCAACAACCTTCAAACTTTTTTATTGACTCCACAGATTCACCTTTTCCACAGTATCTTAAACTTGGAATGATGCAGTATGCACGCTTTCCAGACTAGCGTCTTCTATTTAGCAATATGCATTTAAGATTCAGACAGTGCATTTATTTATATCACTGAAAAATATTCTATTGTATGGATATGACAATTTATTGATTCACGTATTGAAGGACATTGTGGTTGCTTCTAGCTTGAGGCAATTATATGTGAAAACGCTATAAATATTTGTGTGCAGGGTTTTTATGTAAAAATACACTGTAAAATAAGTCGAGTAAGTACTTAAGTGTATGATAGCTGGATTATATAGTAAAATATGTTTATCTTTCTAAGAACTGACAAACTGTCTTTTAGCATAACTATGCATTTTATATTCCCACCAGAATGCAAACATATTTAGTTTTCTGAGGAACTGCCACACTGTCTTTCAGGATAATAGTACATTTTGCATTCCCAGCAGAATGAAAGTTGTGAGTGTTCCTGCTCTGCATTTTGTCCAGTGATTGGTATTGGCAGCACTTATTTTTTCATTTGTTTTATTGTTTTTCCTTTTATCCTGGGGGTAGGGGGGTTTTAGCCCTTCTCGTTGACTGTTGGTAGTATTTCATTATTGATTCATTTTGCAATATTCTAAGTGCAAATTGTGTGGAGCATATTTTCATATACTTATTTGCAATCGGCGTATTTTTTCAGTTAATTGTTTGTTCATAACTTTAGCTCCTTTTAGAAATAACTTGTTTTCTTATTGTTGAATGTGTTGAACTTCTTTATTTTAACTTGTTTTATTTTAAAGATGTGGGGTACAATTCAGGATTAGGTAGACATTGTTGAGTTTTAAAAGTTTTTATATATTTCAGAAACATGCCCTTTCTTAATTATGTGATTTGAGAATATCTTCTGCCAATAGCTGGGTTGTATTTTCATTTATAAACTGTCTTTGGCAGAGCATATGTTTTTAATTAAGGCTCAAATTATTATTAGTAGTATTAGTATTATTAGTTATTTCAGTTTCAGGATCATACTTTGGTACTGTATCGAAAAACTGATTGCTGAACCCAAGGTCATCTAGATTTTGGTCAAAATTTTTTCCAGAAGTTTTGTAGTTTAAAATTTTATGTTTATATCTATGATGTATTTTGAGTTAATCTTTGTGAAAAATGTAAGGTCTTTGTCTAGGTTTTAGACATTATTTTGCATATGGATGTGTAATTGTTCCAGCACCATTTGTTGAAAAGGCTAACCCTTCTCCACTGAATTCTCTTTGTTGCTTTGCCAAAGATCAGTTGTCTATTTCCTATGGGTCTATTGCTGTGTTATTCACTCTATTCCATTGATTGATTTGTTTGTGCTTTTACTGACACCATGCTGTCCTGATTACTGCAGCTTTATGGTAAGTCTTAAGTGAGGTAATGAATGTTTGTATTCAGGTCTCTCTGTTCTAGCCCATTGATCTGTGCGTCTCCACTTGGCCAAAACTGTGCTGTTCTAAATACTGTAACTATATAGTAAGTGGAGAAATCAGGTAGTATGGAGCTTCCAGCTTTGTTCTTTTCTCAGTTTTGTGTTGGCTGTGCTTCTTTTGTCTTTCCACATAGACATAGAATTGGTTTATAAACATCTACACATTAGCTTACTGTGATTGGATTATGCAAAATCTAAAGATTAATTGGGAATAACTGATATTTTTACAATATTAACACTTCCAAATATAAACATAGAATGTCTCTTCATTTATTTAATTTGTTAAAATTATTTCATCGAAGTTTTTTTTTGAAATTTTCTGCTTGTAAATCCTATGTATTTTTACTAATATTTATGTCTAAATATTTTATTTTTGGTACTATAATAGTGTTTTTAATTTTAAATTTTAATTGTTCATTGCTGGTATGTAATATTCAAATTCAATTGAATTTTAATATTAAGCTTGTGGTATGAATTTTATCATCCCAAAAAAAGTATGCTAAACCTTAACCTCAGCAGAATGTGATGATCTACATAGATAATTGTCTGAGAACAAAGATAATTTTATTTCTTCCTTCCAAATATTTCTATATTTTATTTTATTGTCCAATTACACTACCTAAGAATTACTGTACGATGTTCAGTGGTTATAGAGAGGATATCTTTGTTTTATTCTCAATTTTAGAGAAAAAGCTTTCAATTTTTTACCATTAACCATGATGTTAACTATAAGTCTTTTTTGCAGATTCTATGTATATGACTGAGCAACTCTCTATTTCTAGTTTTATTATGAATAGAGGCTGGTTTTTGTCAACTGCTTTTGCTATGATAATTTATATGATTGTATAATTTGTCTATTTAGCTTGTAGGTATAGTGGATTAAGTTTCCTGATTTTCTAGTTAACATACCTATTATCATATACTTTAAACAAATTCTGTTTGACTATAGTGTATAATTTTTTAAAGCATCATTAGATTTGATTTGTTACTAATGTGTTAAGGTTTTTTGTTTCAGTGTTCATGAGAGGTACTAGTCTATAGTTTTCTTGGTCTGTTTTTGTGTTGCTATAAAGAAATACCAGACACTGGGTAATTTATAAAAGGAAGTTCATTTGGCTTACAGTTCTATAGTCTGTACAAGAATCATGATACCAATATTTGCTTCTGGTGAGGGCTTTAAGCTGCTTCCATTCATGGTGAGAAATAAAGGAGAGCCAGCATTTAAAGAGATCACACGGCAAGAGGGGAAGCAAGGTGCCAGTCTTATTTTTTTGACAACCAACTCTCATGGAAACCAACAGAGAAAGAAACTCACTCATTACCAGAAAGACAGCACCAAGTTATTCATGAGGAATTCTTCCCCATCACTCAAACAGCTCTATTAGGCACCACCTCTGACATTAGAGATAAAATTTCAACATGAGATTTGGAGGGGTCAAACAACCAATATTCACACTATAACAGTCGTTTTTTTGTTTCTTTTTAATATTTCTATCCAGTTCTGGTATTGAAGTGGTGCCTAAATCATTAAATGAGTTTGGAAGTGTTATCTCAGTTTCTATTTTCTAAAAAATATTGTTGAGAATTAATTAATTTTTTAATTAATATTTGGTAGAAATCACTAGTAAATTCATATGGCCCTGTAGATTTTTTTCAGGGATATTGAGAGAGAAGAAAGGAAGAAATGAATAGGCAGTCAGGTTAGGCTGGTCCCATAAAACTTCTGCTGCAAGCCCCATGGAGTGAGAACACCTATTTCCAGGTCTGTGGACTGCCCCTTTCACTCACTTCTTGAATGGCCCTTTTCATCTCTTTCTCGATTGGTGCATTTCAATCCCACACCAAGGTGCCTCTCTCTGATTGGTGCTACCACCAACCAATTAGCTCAATCTCAAGACTATATAAACCCCTGGCTGCAAAATCATTGTTGGCAACCCTCTTGCTGGACCATTCCTGCTTACTCACTCTCCTGTTGTCCACGTCCCTCATTCTTCCTGTGTGCAAGACAAAATCTGAAACTGCTGAACTGGAAGAGCTGCTGAACTAGAAAAGCTGCTCATGCTGGACTGGAAGAGCTGGACCTACCGAGTTGAAGAGAACTTCAACACTTGTGAGGGCCTGGTTTGCCAGTCCACCAAACCACAAAGGTGTGTTACTTCTGCAAGGTGTGGCTTGCCGACCCACCAAATTAGTTTAGCTGTAGCACTTCTTTGGGAGCCTGGTTTGCTGGCCGACCAAACCAGCAGGGCCTAGCTTGCTTGCCCACTGAACTTGCAGAGCTGTAAATATTTCTTGAGGCTTGGCTCACTGACTCCCAACCTAAGAGATCTGTAACACTCCTTGGGGTCTCTGCAGTCATTGGCATCCCTGAGTTGTTGGGTGCCACCAAGTTCCCCTGTCTGGACACCATGACGTCCCCACCACTGTGTGGATGCTGGGCTGACAGTGCAGCTTCAAGAACTCCATCATCCCTTGGGGGCCCAGCTGCCAATTTGCAGGACCAAAAAAATGGCATCAATATTATTCATTATTGATTCCTTTTTAAAATAGATGTAGAAATATTCAGATTATGTGTCTCTGTGACATTTTGTGTCTTCGGACAATCCAAATTAGTCTTTCCAACTGAAGATTCTTTAATTACAATCTGCAAAGTGACTTTTGCCATGTAAAATAACACATTCACGAGTTTCAGGAATTAGACTCAGAGAAGTCATTATAATGCTAACTGCAGTCTCTGCTAGTCTCCAGAAATTCACGTTTAAGTGGCACGTACACAATGCAACTACCCGGTTCCAGTATTTCCTAAAACTTCTCCCATTGAATTTGGTAAATTTTTCACATGAACTTGAAAAGAATGTGTATTTTGCTGTTGCTGGTTGAAATGGTCTATAAAAATCAGTTAGATCAAGTCAGTTGATTGTCCAGGTCAGCTATATCTTTACTGATTTTCTGCCTGTAAACCTTATAAATATGTAGTAGGAAATGTAAATGTCCTGAATTATAAAAAAAAAATCAAAATTTTTTTCAATTCTATTTTCTTTTACTTTAATGCTGTTGTTAGGTGCATGCATCTTTGGAATTGTCATTTATTCTTGGAATGACCTTTTCATCATTATGTAAAGCTCTTCATAATTCCTTAATCCTCCTTGTTAGGAAGTTTTATTGGTCTGAAATTGACACAGGTACCACATCTTTCATTTCATTAGTATTAGCAGGGCATATTTTTTCATCTTTTCACTTTGAACCTATCTAAATCTTCGTATTGAAAGTGTGTTTCTTGTAGATAATGTACTGTATTTCAGTGTTGTTCTTTTCTCCACTTTGACAAACTCAGTCTTTTACTTGGTTCATTTAGATCATTCACATTTAAAATTATTATTGACATAATTGGGTAAAAATTTACCAAATTTGTAGATCTGCCATATAAACCCTTGACTGCAGAGGCATTGCCTGCAACCCTCTTACTGGACCCTTCCCGCTGCCGGGAGCTTTCCTATCTTCTGATACATTCCTACTTACTTACTCTCTGGTCGTCCGTGTCCCTCATTCTTCCTGAGTGCAAAACAAGAACCCAAAACTGCCGAACTAGAAGAACTGTTTTCTATTTCTTGCTTTTTTTAAAAAAAATTTCTTTTTAGTCTCTCTTTTCTGCTTCCTCTGATTTTAATTGAGTATTTTATATAATTTCACTTTGTCTTTTTACTCGGGTTATAAATTATACTTCCTTTAAAAATTGTAGTTGCCAGAATTTCTAATATACATTTTAAAACTAATTTAAATTCCCCTTCAAATAACAATATACTGATTCACATGCAGTGCAGGTAACTTAAGAAAATTCCAAATCCACTCTCCTGTCCCTTGGGTTATTACTGGTATTCATTTCACTCATTTATTTATATTGTAACTATTATTGCTTTAAACAAAGCTCATCTGTGAAAAGAGCTGAGTTGCCAGGTGTTAAACTAATCAATTAAGACAATGAGCCAAACTTAAAGCAGCCGTGGAGCGTTCTTTCACTTACTGCGATAGCGTACCCAGGAAGCTAAACAGAAAAGAGAGCTGGCTCTTGCAATGTTCCACTTTTCCCCATGGAATGGCACCAGGTGAGAATCATATGTATCTGCATAGATGTTGGGGATTGTTTCACTGCAAATGAAGCTTCAAGAAAAAGGCTCCAGTCATTTTATTTGACCTAGGGCCAAGGAAGGAGAGAGATAGAAGTGTTAAGAGAGAAGTACTTGGTACTAAGACAGAATGAAGAAAGAGGACTTAGCAGAGATGCCCTGGAAAGGCCTCACCCATGTGCCCAGCCTATAAGGGGGACTCTGAATATGGAGATACATAAGCTAAGTTAGAAATGCAGATTTGGGGAAGAGAAAGGCAACAAGTAGAAGCTGATTCTCTAACTGTACCCATCTTTAGAAGCTGCTACACTGGCTGTGCACCAGGTACATAGGGGAGGGGCAGCTTCTCCCATGCAGGCTGCTAGGTAAGGCCTATGGTCAGGCCTGAAGTATCACAAATGGGATTTTGGTTTGGAGCTGACTCCTAGAATTATTTTTAGATTAATTAAGAACATGAAAATATAATTTTATATTCCCTTATTTCTTCCCTGAAGCTCTTCTTTCTTCGTATAGATGGAGGTTTCGAATTTATAATATTTTCTTTCGCCAGAACAAGTCTTTTAACACATCTTGGAAGGCTGGTCGGCTGACAATGCATTTTCTGTTTCTCTTTGCCTAAGAAATTTTTTTTTCTTCTTTAACTTGGAAAGAGAATATTGTTGAATATAAAATTCTCAGTTGATTCTTTCTTTTTTCCTTCAATATTTTGAAAATATTGTACTTTATTCTATTCTTGCTTGTATTGTTTCTGATGTGAATGTCTGTGTAATTCTTATCCTTATTTTTCTATAGGTTAAGTGTTTTCCTCCTTTGGCTTTTTTAAGATTTTCTCTTTCACTTTCATGTAAAACAATTATATAACTACATATGTGTGTGTGTTTCTAAACTTCCTGGATCTGTGGTTTGGTATCTTTCATTCACTTTAGAATTTTGCAACCACTATTACTTCAACTATTTTCTTTGTTCTGTTCTCTCTTTATTCTCTTCCATGTAGTTTAATTACACATATATTACATCTTTTTATCTGTTCTCCAGATCTTCTTATCCTTTCCATTGCTGCAGCATTCTTAACCTATTCCCTTGAATACCTGTTGACTATGTTTTATTTGTTTTTTTTCTCTTAGTTGAAATAGGCATGCTGAAGAAGTGATAGAACTTGTACGAGGGGATGTTGCTCCCCAAGGCTCTGTCAGGGTCTTTTCCTTGAAACATAAAGTTGTACAGCAGAGAAGGTTCTGGGAGTATTTCAGAATGTTCATTCTTCCCCTCCTCATGTCAGTGATAAGAGAGCTAGCATTTTTATTAGATAACCCTAAGGTAAAACCCATGTAACACAGGGAAGCAAAGAACAGACACTGGGTACTGCTAAAGAGGGCTGGAGGGAGCCAGGGATACAAAACCACTCATTGAATACTATGCAAACCACTAATGAGGGGAATGGTAAGCTCATCAGAAGCCCAAATCCCACCTTCACACAATATACCAGTATAACAAATCCTCACATGTACCTCATAATTTCAAAAAAAAAATGCACCTAGATTAACGCAAAAGTTTTTTTCACCTGTAAAAGTCTGTGTTTCCATGTAAATTAATTGCCCTGATTTTTGTAACCTGTAAATGATGTGACCTTTGGTGAATTCAAATTTGCTAATAATGAATGCTACTGTGTTTTAGCTGTGATTTAAATAAAATTATCTTTCATTGACATTAAAAATAAAGCCATGAAAGTTGGGATGGGGGATTCCCTGAAGACTGCATTTCCCATGAGTTTCTCACTTTCATAGTATTTTATATTCTGCCACCAAATTAGCATTTAAGTGTTTTTATGATTTATGACTCCAGTGGCTTCTACTCTAGGCAATCAGATCTCATCTGTGACTCTGCATCTGGCCATCTCTTCAGATTTAGGATGGCCATTTTTCCTGCAATCTCAATTCATTGTCAAGTCCAAAGAAAGCTGTACAGCTTTCTCTTTTTGTAAAAATGAGACTAATGACTTCCAAGGTCATTACAAGTCAGACTGGCACCTGGAGTTGATCTATGAAGGATTTTATTTCCCTGTATTTTTCCATATTTGTTTACAGAACTTTTTGCGATTTTACTTTAATTTGTGTTGTTGTCCACTTGTTTACTTCTCCTCGTATCTGTCACTAGAATCCAAGCTTTCCCATGACAACAATTTCATCAGTTTTATTCACCCCCATATTCTTAGTGTTCATAGCAGTTCTAGAACATAGTAGGAAGGACTTCAATCAACATTAAGGGAATGAATGAATGGTGAGGGAGCCAGGGTTTTTTCCTCTCTCTGTTTGCCTGGGATTGAAGTCTACCCAAGCAACATCAGCCCAAGGATGATAGTCAGTAAACAGATGACTACTCTGGGATATAGTCCCCAACACCCTTATTAACTATCTGTGGAAATAAAAGGTCAACTATGAAAGATATACACTCAATAATATTTTACCTTTAAGCATTATAAGACTTTTCTGCCCTCAGTCCTCAGTAGTGATGGTTTTGTAGTAATCATCAAACTCAGTCTCACCAGAGCAGTCTCAGAAGAGACACAGCTCTGACTTTGGTAAGAGGAAGAATCCAACAGGCCATACAGGCATAATGTATTAATTGATTTGAATGACCAATTTATTTGAATGACCAAAAGCTTTACCTGCATAGTAAAAGTAAACATCTTTGCCATCTCTAGTTATTCAAATTATAAAATCAGGATTCATCTCAGAATAAAGCTGTAGTGAAAATACATTGATTGAAGTCAAAATCCTTAGAAGATGAGTAATTAAGAGAAAGTAAATGAGCAGATTCCATTTCCTGTAACATGAGGTTTTCACAATTAGATCCCACAAATCAAAACCTATCTTCTTTTTTTTTTCATTTTTAAACAACTGTATTAAATCATGTCAAACAAACATAAAAGTGCACAAATCTTAAGTGTACACCTTGATAAAATATGAAGTGAACAAACACCAGATCACAATATAGAATATTATCAACAACTCATATGTCTTATACCTACATGCTTTAAAATAAAAATTATTTTCCAGGTCCCTCACCAAAATATGTTTTTAGAAAGATAAAACTACCACGTACAACTACATACTAAGGGAAAGGACACCAAAGCACATTTATAATGAGGCATATTACAGATAGATAAATATATATGTATTTATGAATACATCCTCTGGTAATGAGGAAGAATTTCCTTCTCCATTTTTTTCTACCATACTCTGAAATGTTCATGGATTTATAGAAATATTATTATATATGTGTAGATATGTCTTCCTTCATGAAACAATTCAGTTTTCTACTTTCTGTGGCTAAAATGATCTGTATTTTTCAGCATCTAAATTATTGAGTAAATCAAACACACTTTTTCACAGAAAAGTATTAAAAATGTATATTTTTAAATAGATATTTTTGCTAAGCATACGGAAAATGTTGTATTAGATCATGGATACACAGAAGGGAGTAAAATAGAGTCTGACCTCAAGTAATTGAAAATTAAGACAAGTCTGACTATTTTTCGATGCAACAGTAGGACAGTTTACAGAAAATGTATTGTGTTTCCAGAGTCACAGCTATTTCTCATTTTCTTTAATAATAGAAATATGAATAATTTCCTTCCTTCTTTTTTAGCTTTTAACATACTATCTCAATGACTATAGTTTTCTAAATATATTGGTATTCCCCAGAGTAAACCATTCTGTTTTGTTCTTACACACAACTGTCTTTGATGTTCATGACCATTTGATCTCTCAAATGATTTTTTTAAACAATTTCCATATAAAGTCCCTTGGGAAACGTTGACTAAATATCACTAAAATTATAAACAAACTTTGCAAGAATTCATAGCTTTATTATACTGAGTGTCCTATTTCTATATATGATGCATCTCTACTAATTTAGTTTTTTGTATGTTTCTGTGTTTTAATTGAAGGATTGTATGAGATTTCCTCTCTGTCCTATTCAAATATAAGAGCTATTTGTTCCTCAATTCACTTGGGGTGATGAATAAATATAATTTTATTGTTATAAACAAAGTAGATTGGCAGTAGGTAAGGTCACATTTACTACCATCAGACTTTTTACAGTGCACAGTAGGAAAATAAAGAAAATCAATCACGACCTTCTATTTTCTCCATTACAATATTATGGATGTTGCAAACCATGAGAAATATAATATGGGCTTGTTACTTTCTTATTGATATACCATATTCTATCAGAGTGACAGGATTTTTTATTGAACATACCTATTTATTTTATGTTTTAGCTCAGCACTAAATAACACCCAACACTAAATAAAATGCATGTAAAAAGTTAAGTGCTACAAACCTTCCTTATGCTCTATAAAATGAGTAAGATTCTTAATGCTGAACATCCAAAATAGACATTTTCGTGGCCTTAAACAAAAATATTTTTCAAAATTTGAATTTCCAGAATCATAAATATGCCTTGGGAATGGGAAAAGTCTATTGATTACAAACCTATTTTGAATTATAAGAAAACTGAGACTAATAGGAGGTATCTCCTTCAGGTTCCCAAAGACTGGTTTGCTCCTGGAAGTCAAATCTACTGATTTGGACTTTTGATTATTTTTACACATAAATAGTATTTTCACACTGGCAAGCACTTCCATTAAAAAAAAAACCAAAAAACTAAGTATCACATGTTCTCACTCAAATAGTAGACCTTGATCATCCAACGTACTACCACAAGAAAATGACTGACAGTGGTGGGAAACTATGGGGGGAGGGGGCGATGGGATTAATGGTGATAAATATCTTTCGGGGGATGGGGAGACACCTCTTATCATCAAGGGTGCCTGAACGAAGCAATTTTGTATGCCTAACCCCTAACTGTACCCCATAATACCATAATAAAAAAAAAAAAAGAAAACCTGAAAAAAATGAAAAAAAAAAATAAATAAATAAATAAAATAAAATAAAATAATCTGAGGGGATTAATCATCAGACCTATGAAATCTTGAGGGATAAAAATTGATGACATCTATGGTTTGATTATCCACGTATAACCAATGAAAGCATCACATTTAAGTTCTTGTCATCTTGGGGCCTATGTATATCTTGTGCTACATCATTTACATTCATGTCTCAATTAAATAAATTGCCAGAATTTATTTACATATTTTTCTCATATAAAAAAATGAAGAAAAGAAAAATCATAATTTCTTCAAATATTTTCATTTGTAATGTGTTTCCAACTTTGCAAACATCTTAAATGTAAAGAAACCTAAGAATATCTTAGCTCTCTATTCAGTTCTGCAGTCCAGTTTACATAAGTTATTTCATTGATAAGACATAATTTAAAGATTGCAATTAGATATTTTTAAATAGGTTTTCCATTGACTACAGGCAACTCATAATGACACTGGGAAATTCTCTAGTTGCTACATTAGAGCTCTGATTTTTGGAAGAACACAAACTTCCTAACATTTTTCTCACGTATTCATAAGTCAATTTTCGATAGTACCTCTTTTCATGACTATGTAATTGATGTTGCTTGTTCATTTACAATCTTAAATATTGCCATCTTTTGCAAGATTTTTACAAATGCTCACATACAGCTTACAAATGCAGCAGAATATAGATGCAGATCTCTGCATGCATTATCAATAGAAAATTCTGTCAACCTACACATTCTCTTACCATATGTGTATATATATATATATACATATACATATGTGTATATATATATATATTTGCCTAAGTGTATATAATCAAAATAGCATAATAAAGATATGTGAAAATTTAAATTTGAATGCAGTAAACATATTTGGAGTAGAAAAATTCATTTAAAAAAGTAATTAGGTGTGTATAGTCATTTGCTTCACTCTAGGAGCACATCAGGAAGTACGTTTATCACTTTATTTCCATAATGCTGGAAATAGACTTTAAAAAGCAACCAAATTTCTAAGTAAGGCCAATCATACTTTTTATTATAGGTTTGCATAGCTTAAGCGTGGTGCTTTATGTTTGATTGTATTTGGTGTCAATTGTCTTGAAAAAACATAATCAGACCATATGAACACCGTCATAACAACAGAAAAAAGTATGTTTATTTCATTAAACTTTGTATGTGTGTTCTGTTTATGTTAAACCATAAAAATAAATAAACATAATTATCAAAAGTTACATGCTTAAGAGATTCAATGTCAATATAATATTATCCTTAGAGTTTTGTTAAAGGGATAAATACCATTTTCACTTTTTCTTAAAATTGTTGAATCTGTGCTCATTTACTTTCTAAAAGTGATCTCCCATATCACAGATACATTGGGAAACTGAGACACAAATGCCAATCTGAGTATTCTACAGGGTTAGTGTCTCATTGCCGTTAGATATGCAATATATATTGAAAGAAAAGTAATGTGTATATATAATGCAAGCAGATTTGACCTACATTTCTTTCCCAAGGGTGAGCTTTGTAGTGCCAGATAAAACTTCAACCAATTGACCGGAATGATATATAATGCAAGACACTGTAACATCTTTTAAAATGACCGAGAACAACGTTTAACTGCAATCTTCCACGGTTTTGTGGACTGACAGGAAGAAGAAAAAATTGCTGTTTAAGGAGACCTGTTGACTTTTATAGCTCAGAATTGATTTCAGTTGCAGCAGTTACTCCATCTTTATATCCTAAAAAGGGCTAGCTCTACAGGACACATAGAAGAAACAGGAAGGTTCACAGCTTTCTATCTTTGAAAGCAATACTCTGACTCCAATAGAAGTTTGTAGATGAACAATACACATTCATACTTAAACAATATGTAGAATTTGTAAATTTGCACATATAAAATGTATTTTATTGATATAACAAATGTTTACATAATTTGATACAGTATTTAAGAAAATGTATATATTGTCAATTAGTATTATTTTAGAAAAGAGAGGCAAATAATTTAACCATCCAAATATATCAAGCGTTCTTTCTTCTCTCAAAATGTAAATTACATGTTAATTGAGGGATTTAAACACGAAGTTCATATTTTACATTTCTCATACTTAGATAGTAAAATAAGCAAGTTAATGACCACAACATTAATATTTTTATTGTGCTTCTTATTAACAAAAAAATGATACAGGGTCACTTACCCATGTCAGGCTGTTGATGGAAAGTCTTTGGGAGAAGAACAATCATAGCTAAGACTGAGCTACAAACAACAAGGTGCCTAGAATTCTACCACAGGTTTTATCTATCTGGTACTTTTATTTCATTGGACTAATTATAAGCCAGACATTGTGATAAACACTCCACATTTATTATCTCCTACAAAGACATATTATTGCTGCTGTGCACATTTAAACATTTACCCCATGTGGTTACCAGGTGCTAGGGAGGTTGGAAAAATGGGTGTTGGGGAAATGTTGGTCAAAGGATATATATTTATAGTTAGAAAGGAAAAATGAGCTCAAGAGATCTAGTGTACAACATGGTGGCATAATTAATAACAATTTATTGCATTACTGAAAAATGCTAAGAGAGTAGATTTTAAGTGTTCTCACAACAAAATGATAACTTTGGCATATAATATATACATTTTAACTAGATAACCGTTCTTCAATATATGTGTGTGTGTGTGTGTGTGTGTGTGTGTCACATTGTACATGATAAATACATACAACTTTATCTGTCAATTAAAATTTTTTACTCTAAATCCACAGTGTGAAGAAGAAACAGAGCTAGGGTTCAAGCACATTTTTAAAATCAATTTTAAATCCTTTTTATTTCTAAAATATTGCGTTATTTCTTTTCTTTCAGTCTCACTCTGTTGCCCAGGCTGGAGTGCAATGGCACACTCATGGTTACCCCAGCATCAACCTGCTGGGCTCTGGCTGTCCCTCCGCCTTAGCTTTCGAGGTAGCTGGAAAGACAGGCACATGCTACCAAGCCCGGCTAATTTTTTTAATTTATTGTAGAGATGAGGTCTCGCCAATTTACCCAGACTGGTCTCAAACCCATGGGCTCAGTCAATCCTCTCACCTCAGCCTCCCAAAGTGTTGGGATTACAGATTTGAGCCACCGCGTCTAGCCACATTGTTTCTTTTAACTTTAATTATCTAAACCTAACATGAATTATATTACAAGCAAGCTTGAGGTTGACTTTATTTTTATGTAAACATTTCCTGTAAGTCCTTCCACCATACCACAAATCTAAAAAAAGCTTATCAAAAACACAGATTAATTTTTGCTTCAATTTTTAATTTGATATTTAATTTGAACAATTCTTCAGTGGTCATTTCCACCATCATCTCAACTTGACCACATTCACTGATAAATAAAACACATCTTTAAAATAACTTTAATACATTAGATAATAAATTAGTCTACAAATTAAAAATCTGACCGCAAGTTTAAATGATGTAGTAACAGGAATTATTTACATACATATAGCAGAATATCAATTACTTAATTATAAATATTGTGATTTTCCACTAAATAAATAGAAACTTGAAAGTGAGGTTCAATATGAGATATGATAAACAAACATACAAACATAATGAATTTAGTGATTTTTAATACATGTTTGTAAATTTCCATTTGGAAAAGAATAAAACTACATAAAAATGTAGCCTTTTCATTCATATGCTTTCTGGGATATATCTATTATTTAAGAGAATTGTATAATTAAAAGAATATAAATATTATTGATATATTGGACCAGGGCTCCAAGCTCAGATTGGGCCAGGCAGAATCAGGCAGAAAGGCAGGGGTGCAGGGATTCTCAAAGGATAAGCACTCTAAGTCAGTTAGGAATATTTGTCAACTCAGAAGCCACCAGTATTCAAGAAGCGCCTGCCTTGTTAGAAGATGTTCTAGGAAGTAGAAGCTACAACAGTGGCCTCCATTGCCTAGAGAAGCCTGCTCAGAAAAAAACACAAGATTATCTCAGTGTGTGTGTGTATGTGTGTGTGTTTGTAAAGGCTCACACACATAACGAGCGATATGAAAAGAGATATAAACAGATAGAGATGTGAATAAATATACACAAACATGTATAAAAATATATACACCAATAGCTGTATAGACATTGTAATAGACTCAGTTGTCTATAATCATATGTCCTTGGTAAATGCTATGTCCCATAGCTTTACTAGCTATGGGACATAGATTTATTCCACTTTAGTAGGTTCTGCCAAATAGTTTTCTGAAATTATTATATTCTGCTAGCATTTTGTGTGAGGTCCAACTGTTATAGATTCTTGTTGCTGTTTCATATTTTATGTCTTTTCATTTTAGCTAAAATCATGTTTTTTTAATATCTATCTTGCTGATGACTAATAGAATTGAGCAATCTTACATTTATTTGTTTGTGATGTGTATATCCTTTTTTGTGAATTACCTTTGTATTTTGGCCTCCTTTTGCTGAGTTTTCTATTACATAAGTGTAACACAGGAGCTTTTATACATTATAAATATAAATATTTAATCATATATGTGTCTATATATATATTAGAATTTCTTTAACAACTTCATACTTGTCTTTTCATTTGAAGTAGTTTTTTAGTGGACTGATTGTAAAGACGTTTAATGTTTGAATAGTCTGTCGCAATTCCATAGTTTCCATAATCCCAGTTATTTTTCAGGTACAAATTCGTATAATGAAGGTTTTTTCCATAATGTATATATTACAGTATATATGGATTTTCAGAAGATACTGGTCATTTGTTATGTGTCAATAAGTTGTTTATAGATTACAGCTATGGTACTGGGATGAAAACATGGTGGCATTTTCTTTCCATTGTAGCAATAATTTCTTTCTATGTATATATTAAAATAACATGCACAAATTGTTTTGCAATGTGTTAGTTAATTTACAGTTGTGTGTACTTATTTTTTTTTTTTTTGAGTTGGAGTCTCACTCTGTCGCCCAGACTGGAGTGCAGTGGCCGCTCCTGGCCACTGCAGCCTCGACCTGCTGGGCTCCAGCGGTCCTTCCGCCTCAGCCTTCCAAGTAGCTGGAACTACAGGCGCGCGCTACCACGCCCGGCTAATTTTTTGATTTATTGTAGAGATGAGGTCTCGCTTGCCCAGGCGGGTCTCGGACCC
>CAUYQG010113062.1:0-10819 GCA_963574415.1 Tarsius wallacei
AGGCACTTTCTAGGCATTTGGGACACAGCAGTGGATAAAACATCCCTGTCCTGGGGTTTTTGTCTGCTAGGGTGAGACCCATGATAGGCCATAAACACAATAAGTGAAATTATGTTAGAAATTGATCAGTGCTTTTCAACAAATGAAGAATAGTGTCAGTTTTGGCGATCTGGAATGATGGTGGTGCAGGTAGGAATTTTTAAATAGAGTAGTCAGGGAAGGATCCGTAGAGAAGGTAACTTTGAAGCAAGCACTTGGAAGTGAGGGAATGAGGCATGGGGCAAAAACGTTCCAGGGAAAAGAGCTAGTGCAAAGTCCCTGAGGCTAGATCGTGCCTGCTTTATTCAGGAACAGCTAGAAAGAAAGCTAGAAGGAGAGGAAAAAAGGTGGATGAGGTCAGGTAAGTGATGGACCCGATTATCTAGGCCACGGTGAGCACTTTTGTCTTTGTCAATTATTTCCACTCCTATCATAGTCCAGGTAATCCTCACTGATATAAACCTTACGAAAAATCCTAACTGGTGTGACCAAGGCTTCCATTAGGAGAGGCCCAGAAGAGGCGGGGACGCTGCCTTTGAACAGGGATGCAATGTAAGGATGTTCCGGAAGACCTGCAAGACTGCAGCCTTCTGAGCTGGACTTGACAGTGTAGTTTTCCAGGCAGAGAGGAGTGAGGAATTAGGTCTGCCTGGCAGTGGTTGGCACACAACAGGCACACAATAAATAAAATGGAAATAAAACCGCAGAGTCAGGGGAGCCGTGGGCGGAGCTGTGGCAGGCAAGAAGAGGTAGTTGAAAGGTGGCAGGAAACCCAATTCAGGGAGCACACACGCAAGTAACCGCGTGAAGTAGGTGAGGCCCCGCCTCACCCAGAGTTCCAGGCATGCGCAGTAAACGAGCCCGGCCCTCTAAGGATCCGCCTTTCCCCTCTGCTCGGCTTAGGCTCCACCCCAAAAGGCCCGCTGTAAAAGATGGGGGGGGTTAAAGGCGGGACGAAACCCGACTGAGCGCTCTTTTGACCAATCACCTTGCGGAATAATCGGCCTATAGTGAAAGAGAAGCTTAGACCAGAAAGAGAAGCTCAGAACAAAAAGAGGGCCCCCCACTCTCCCGACGGTGTAAACCTATGAAACCCAGACGAAGGGATGGGGGTGGAGGGGTGGGGAGAGGAAGCGAAATCACTCTTCAGTCACGCCCCTCATTCTTGCGCTGCTTCACCACAGAGAACAAATCCGATTGGCTGGGAGACAGCCTCAAAGGGCGGGGCTGCACACGTTCACAGTGGGAATGAGGTAGTGGCGGAGGGGGGCAGTTGGGCGGGGCTAGGCTGTCCTATCTAAGGTGGTAAAGACCAATGATTCTCCAGGCCCCCTCACCAAGAAGTCATCTTGCTAACCTTTCAAGTTCCTTTCTCTCGAGGCACCTCAAGGGACTAGAACTGAGTGCTCCATTTGTCTTTCTCCTCCTTGCAAAAGTCCCGTTTGCCACCATAGAGATGTACCAAGTGAGGCCGAATAGGGGGAGCGAGTGATGACTGATGCACCAGGTTACTGGCTGCTCCTCACCTTGGCGCTTGCAAACTTCTGCCAAGATTGGAATTGAGTACTAAACAGTCTCTACACTTCCTCCTGGCTCCGTTCCAGGGCCGGCGCCACATTCCACTGTGTGCGCGCAATGGCCGTGCCCCTCCTCCTGCTGACGGGTCTTTTGGTACATGCAGCGCGAGGTGAGTCCCCTCCTCCCCACTTCACCCTTTCGAGCGCGTGCGTGCGCATGCGCGGAGCGCGGCGCGCGCGGCGGCTGGGCCGTTGGCTGTTCGGCCCTGGGATCCGCCGCGACTCCGCGAGCAGTCGGCTCTGAGCCGCGAGCCGCCGTGAGCACTCGAATTCGAGCCGGCGCCAACGAGCCCGGGGGCATCGCCCGCAGCGGCCAAGCTCATGGCCGGCTGAGCGGGACGCCGCCTCCGCCTCAGCCACCGCCGCCGCCGCCGCCTCCTCCTCCTCAGCCGGCGGCGGCCCGGGCCCAGCAGCCATGGCCGAAGACTACTGGGACGGGCGCCTGCGGCGAACTGGAGGAGAAGGAGGTTGCGCGGCCTCATCCCGGGCCGCCGCCCCAGGCGCCGCCGCGCCGGCCCCGCGGCTCTGAGGTTGCTCGCGCGCCCCCGCCGGTGAGCGCGTCCCCGAGTCGTGGGGTGGGGGTTGCCCCTCCTCCTACAGAACCAACCGCAACCTCGGGCGGTGCCCGGGGGTCTGGGCTGCCGGCCTGGCAGGTGCTCCCTCCCCCAGCGAATTTCCCAGAATGCACCAGGACAGGGGGTCATTTGGGGCCTCCCTGACCTTGGCCCCGCCCTGGGCACGTCCTGGAAGCTGGGGATGAGAAGTGCTGTGGGTTCTAATGGGGAGCATAGTGATCAGAGGACCTGAGGGTGTGGAAGTGGGTGGCAGAGTGGTGAAAGACTCGAGATTTGCTAATGGGGGCCTGAGCAGTACAGGGGTCGGAGCATGTGGTAATAAGACTTAAGGTTGTGTGAGGTTTGAGGTCCAATGTCTGCTAATGGAAAGGGGAGTGCAGAGCAGGCGAGGGCCCCAAGGGTGTGTAATAGGAGGTAAGGTGTCGGGCAAGTTCCAGGACATACTAGTAGGGACGTAGAGAGGCTCAGTGTATGTTAATGGGGGATGGGATGGTAGAGGTACCAGAATGTGTGCCAGTAGGATCAGGGCACTGAGGCCTCGTGTGTGGTGACGAGGGTCGGGATGGTGTTAATGCTGTGTGTCTGTCCATGGGAGACTGCGGTGTATGAGAGTACTGGTGTGCTCATGGAGGACAGGTAGTCGAAAGACTCAAGTGTTGTGTGTGTGCTAATGGGGGTCATGGCCATAGAGGGTGTGTGCATGTGGTAATAAAGGTCTGGCCAGTGTGAGGCCCAGTATAATGGTAATGAAGGCAGAGTGGCAGAGGGTGAAGGTGTACAAAGGGGGCAGGACAGTTGAAGGCCTAAACCTGTGCTAACAGGTATGAGAATTGTGTATCTATATGTGTGGAGGGGGTGGTGATGAGAGAAGTGTCTTAGCACTGTAAGAGGGTTACAGTGGTGTGAGGTGTGTGTCCATGAACACGGAATGTGAGACTCCAGGGCAAACTGGGAAGGGGCAGGATAATACAGTATATGACGTTCTAGTGACTATGAATGTGGGTTTAGAGCCATAGAAGCACTTAAATGTGTGTCATTGAGGGAAGAGTCAGAGCAGTGTGAGGTCTGGAGTATACTAATGAATGTCACAACTTTATGAAGATAGTGTGTTTGTGTCTGTGGGGGACCGGAGTGTGTTGTGTCGAGGTTCCAGGGAGCGTTAATGGGATGGGACAGAGCTGTGGAGAGGATCTAGTATGTAATAAGGGGGATCAGGGTGCATAAAGACATCCAAATGTGAACCAATGGGATATAGCTGTGGAGGGATTGAAGCAAAGAGAAGTAGAAGACAGGAATGTGTGATGATCTAGGTGTGCTAATGGGGGTCAGGGTTGAATGAAGACCTGTGTGCACTAATGAGGGTCAGGCCATTATAAAACAGTGTGTCTGTTCCTCAGCCCTGTAGAATAGGGCTGAGTAAGGGTTCAGGGTGTACTAATAGGGAAGCCAGGAGTGTATGAGACCCAGTGTGTGCTAACGGGGGTCAGGTTGGAGTGAAGGTTCAGCTTGTGCTGATGGAGGGGACAAGATAGTGCAGGGACTGGAATGTGTGTTAAAGATGGCCATAGCTGTGAAGGGCCTTGAGTGTGGGCAAAATTGGTCAGGAGGTTCACTTTGTGTTAATGGGATTCAGGGCAGCATGGAGAAGGTCCAGTGAGTGCTAATGCGGGGTCAGCAGTAGAGCACCTAAGTGTGTGTTAATAGGGGTCAAAATCATGTTGGGGAACAATATGTTAATGAGGGGGTCGGTACCTGGAGAAGCTAACAGGCAGCTGAGCAAGGTAGGGGCTCAAGAATGTGATGACTAGAGTTGCTTAGAGAGGGCTGAGTGTATGCTGAGTTCAGTGTGATATGTTAGGGCTTTGGATGCTGATGGGATAGGAGATAAAGGGGAGATTGTGGGTGCTAATAGGAGTTAACATGTAGTGCAGCCTTCTTGAAGGACTAGTGTGTGCTAATGGGGATCAGGACAGAATGGAGGTGTGTGTTTATGGGAGTAGTAGAGTGTGATGACTAGTGGTCCTTAGTGGTCAGCGTTATATGAGGTGGTGAGTATCCTTGAGTATGAGTGTAGGCTGAGGATGGGTGTGTGGCCCCGGATCAGGAAGCACATGTGTCCTTTTTGGGGTGAAGTTTTATGTCCAGTTTCTTGCTTCTTCCTTCATTTATTTTGAAATCTACAAAGCTCAGACAACTAAAGTGATATTTAAAAGTTTCATTGCATATGAAAGTATCTCCATTCACAGGGGCCTGCCTGCCCCCCTTTCTGGGTGTGTTGCGTGATTTTGTATTCCATCTTACTGAAATACCCAAAAAACTGAACTCCAGAACATGTTCAGCCCCTGAAGTTTCCAGTTAGAGATCATGGACCTATGGCTCCTCTGACTCCCACCCTATCCTCCATTCAGCCCTACTTACAGTCCTCCCCAGCCCCCCCCCCAATTCCCTGTCACAACCTGCAAAGCAACTGGGTATCCATGCCATATGGGGACACAAGGTAATCTTTGGGAGCTGGCCATGCTTCACCTTCCTCAGCCTTAGTTCTAGTGTTCACCCTCCTGGGTCAGGATTTTTTTGTTGTTATCCTGGGTTTTCTGTGAGTACACCTCATCCTCTATCTGAGGTCTTTCTACTAGGCTGGCCCCTCTGCCCCTCCTGGGGGCAGTGAGTTCAGCCAGGAAGGAATAGGGGTGGGAACTGCTGGAGTAAGCACCTAATTTAAAGGTAACAGATGACCCATTTCTCTCCTCAAATCCAGCCCCAGCCTCATCCTCGACCTCCTATCTAGCTTTACTTCCCTTGGGCCCAGGGCCATCTTAGGCCCTGCTGTGAGTCCAGATGGTTCCTAGGCCAGGTCTTTCCCCCTCCTTGCTGGCTCAGAGCCCAGGAGGAAGCAGTAGAAGGCTGGCCTAATCCTTTTTTGGTGGCCCCATTCCCTCCAGCAGCCCATCTAGGTCATCTTCCTATTGATGCCAGTATCCCTGGACTACCTTGTTTAGGGTTGGTTGTTCATGAGTAGCAGGGATTCACCACCTAGAAGAGGTTGGTCCTAGGCCCTCAGCCCCATTTCACTCGTTTCTGCCATAAGCACTTTTTGAGTGTCTGTTCTGTGTCAGTCACTATTCCAGGTCCTCAAGATATAGCCATGACCTACACAGACAAAAATCCACTGTGGAGGAGCTGACCTTCTAGTTGTGGCAGTGAGGAGATAGACAGTAAAGAATAAAGAAACCAATAAGTAGATGGTATCATTTCTGATGAATGCTGGGGAATAATTAGCAAGGTAAAGAAACTTAGAATGGTTGAGATTTTAAATAGGGTTATTCATGGAGGCCTCATGAAAAAGGTGACCTTTGAGCAATGGCCTGAAGGGGGAGGGGAGTGAGTTATTTTGAAATTTGGGGGGAAGGTACTGGGAATAGCCCAATAGAGGTGGGACTCTGCTGGGTGTGATTGCAGAACAGCAACTAGGAATGATCAAGGGGGAGATGGAACAGAGAGGCAACAGAAGTAAAGGGGCCCGTGAGCCACACTAAGGACTGCGGTGTTTATTTGGAGGGATAAGGGAGATGTGGTATATTCCTGAGTAGAGGAGAAATGTGACCTGGCTTGTAAAGTCTGGGTTGGACGCTAGGGGTCCTAACCTGATCAAACCTTTCCAGCAGCCCTGAGGACAGCTTCTATGTGTTGAGACCCCTCCCAGCAACCCTACCCAGTGGTTAGGTCTGGGCAGAATCCCCCCCGACACCCCCACCTGGGTAGACCAGTGGGGTGGGCCAATAGTTGCCATGATAATGGTTGCTAGGGGAGTCAGGAGGGTCCTTGTGACCACAGGGAGCATTCTGCCTTGGCAGTTAGGGGTGGTGTGGGGCTGGTGCCAGCAGAATATGCCATTCTGTGGGCATGCCCAGGGCTGTGTCAGTGGTCCCGCGGTTCTGGGCAAGGCATCTGTCACCCTTGCGGTTAGGCCCACCCTTGCTGCTGTACCTGAGAATATCTATTGTGGCGCCTACTGTTCCTACAATGAGACTGTCCCCCTAGAGACCAACAAACCACTAGGTGGGCTCTTATCCTCAACTAGCTACTCAAGTCTGAGTACCCAGGTGAGCTACTTAGGAGCAGGGTCCCAAGGGACTGGCTGTCAGTGGGCAGGCACTAACAAGGGTGCCCATCCATATCAGGTTTCCAGAAATCCAAGTGTCCATAGTGGTTGGATGGGCATTGACACAAGGTCACATCAGTGCTCCGCACTTGGTTGTCATGGGCTTTGGGGTACCTATGGTGGTCAAGCAATGCTAATATGAAATCCATTCCTATCCATGCCCCTTGCTCAGGTAGCCATGGATCGGATGAAGAAGATCAAACGGCAGCTGTCAATGACACTCCGAGGTGGCCGAGGCATAGACAAGACCAATGGTGCCCCTGAGCAGATAGGCCTGGATGAGAGTGGCGGTGGTGGTGGCAGTGACCCTGGAGAGGCTCCCACACGTGCTGCTCCTGGAGAACCTCGCTCTGGACGGGGCCCACTCAGCTCTGCACCAGGTGGGTCCACTGACTGCTTTCTCTCCCCTGTCCCTATGCTAGTTCCCAGATGCTGCCTCCTGGCCCAGTTCCTCTTAGACTCGTGTTTTCATTTTCCTCTTTATTTTCTTCCCTTTTCCTATCCATCATGTCTTCCCTCCCATCCTCTCTCAACACCCTTTTTTTATCTGTCTATCTGTGTCCCTTTCCTTGGTTTTGTGCCTAGACCCCAGAGGGAGGAAGGATGCCTTGCCTGTCACAGCTGCCCCAGGGCTCCCTCTGCCCCTCTCCTGCATACCATGGTGGCCCCATCAGGCCTTCTGGGCATGCCTTCCCAGGCCCTTGGCTACCACTGTCTTTGGTGACCTCTGCCATCGGTGACCTCTGCCACGGCCTCCCTACTGACTGGCTCTGGCCCAGCCACAGTCTCAGCTCATTTTTGGAAGGGTGTGCTCCACTAGATGACTTTTATACTCCCCCCATTCATCCTGTCCTGGATGTACCAGACTTTCCTTGGGTCCCACCACCCTCTCCCTGAGGGACTCTAGGCTCCTATGGGGGCCATGTACATACATGTGTGATGGTGGAATGTGTTGCATGGGGGAGGAGGTGTCCTATGGTTCTTGACCCCACCTGGCCTGTCCTCCCCCTCTCCTCACCACCAGAGATTGTACACGAGGACTTGAAGATGGGGTCTGATGGGGAGAGTGACCAGGCTTCAGCCACGTCCTCGGATGAGGTGCAGTCTCCAGTGAGGGTGCGCATGCGCAACCATCCCCCACGCAAGATCTCCACTGAGGTGCCTAACCCCCTGTCCGGATGGTAGAGGAGCTGGAAAAGGGGGTTGCGTCTGGGTAGGTGGAGCTCATGGTCCTGTTTGTCTCCTGCCTTGCTTGCTAGGACATCAACAAGCGCCTGTCACTACCAGCTGATATCCGGCTGCCCGAGGGCTACCTTGAGAAGCTGACCCTCAATAGCCCCATCTTTGACAAGCCCCTCAGCCGCCGCCTCCGTCGTGTAAGCCTGGTAAGCACCTTCTGTTCCTATCTTCTGCTCCTTTTCCTCCACCTCTCACAGTCACTTCCCTCGAACCTGCTTCAACCTGCCTCCTGTATCCCACAGTCCGAGATTGGCTTTGGGAAACTGGAGACCTACATCAAGTTGGACAAGCTGGGCGAGGTGAGAGACAGCTAGGAGGCCCACGGTGGGGATGGGTTTCAGTGGGAACTCCCTGCAGTCTCATAGCATCTCTCCTGTCACACTTCCTCACACTCCAGGGTACCTATGCCACCGTCTACAAAGGCAAAAGCAAGCTCACAGACAACCTTGTGGCACTCAAGGAGATCAGACTGGAGCATGAAGAAGGGGCACCCTGTACCGCCATCCGAGAAGGTACAGACCCCATCCCACTGCTCCAGGCTTCCTGAATCCTCCCCATGGTGTACACACACATATTTCATGATGAGAACAGAAACCGAAGTTCTGGGAGCCACCGCCCCAATGCTCTGCCTTTCATGAGAATGCCTATCATCCATATATCCAAGTATTAATCAGGGTAACCAGGAATCCATTCCTGTTTGGACAAAAGGTGATTGAGTTACAAACCAGGGTCCTTGCTTTGATTCTGAGAGCACCCCTGAAAGTCCTTACCACCTTACTTGCCACAACAGTTTCTAGTCAGACTATCACATGGAATGAATTTGAATTGTACAAAAATTGAGTGTGCAAACTCAATTTCATGCAATGCTGCAGGCCTGGGTACTGAGGATTAGAGCAAGGCCCTTTCCCAGAAATCAAAAACAGGTTGTGAAAATCTGGTGTCATATGAGCCTGGTGCTGCAGCCCCAGCTTTTTGCTTAATACTGTCCTCTGAGCCTTATTTTCCATATCTGGAACATGGAGCCACAACTTCTTTCTGGCATAGGGTGCATTACAGCTGGTGACTATGAGGCATTACCTTAAAATATGGAAAGAAGGAACCCCTAAGCTCATCCCAGTCTGGTCCTTGTCTTACTGTTTTTCCTGAGGGTGGGACCTGGACTCTACCCCATTCTATTCCCATGCTTCCTGCAGTTTCCCTGCTCAAGGACCTCAAACATGCTAACATCGTCACGCTACATGACATTATCCACACGGAGAAGTCTCTCACCCTTGTCTTTGAGTACCTGGTAAGGACAGGTGGCAGTGGGTCCTGGGGCAGAGGTGAGGAGATAGCCCTAGGAGTCACAGCATGTAATCCTTGTTCCTGTACCACCTCTTCTATCCTCAGGACAAGGACCTGAAGCAGTACCTGGATGACTGTGGGAACATTATCAACATGCACAACGTGAAAGTGGGTGTGGGGCAGGAAGCTGGGGCACAAAGGGGCCCCCACTCACCCACTTCATCCCACACATCTCCCAGAAATGGACTTTTCCCATTTGACTTTTTTTGCTGGGAGCCCTTAGAGGGCATTGGGACCCTGTCCTTTTTTGTGTGACAAGGCTCTGGGCTCAGTGTCTGTTTGGGAGGGAAGCAGTGCCTGCTGGGGGTTGGGCTGGTGGATACTCTTTGACCTCTGCCTGCCATTCCTGGGTCCCCAGCTGTTCCTGTTCCAGCTGCTCCGTGGCCTGGCCTACTGCCACCGGCAGAAGGTGCTACACCGAGACCTCAAGCCCCAGAACCTGCTCATCAACGAGAGGGGAGAGCTCAAGCTAGCTGACTTCGGTACCACCAGCCTCCCCCTTATTCTCATGGATCCCCCAGCCTTACTCTCTCAGCCTCCCCCTTCCCCATGACCATGTAGTTTCATTCCCCTTCAGCCTCACCAGACTTTGCCCACAACCTCCTCGTTCTAGCTGCCCCTTCTCTCTGCTTCCCAGGCCTGGCCCGGGCCAAGTCAATTCCAACGAAGACATACTCCAACGAGGTGGTGACACTGTGGTACAGACCTCCTGACATCCTACTCGGGTCCACGGATTACTCTACCCAGATTGACATGTGGTAAGGACATTGGAAGCATGGCAGAGGCCATGTAGAAAAGGGAGTGGCTTGGTCATAACAGCCACTCAGCCAACTGCCTCCCTATTTACTGTGCCCTCCCTGCCCAGGGGTGTGGGCTGCATCTTCTATGAGATGGCCACAGGCCGGCCCCTCTTTCCGGGCTCCACAGTGGAGGAACAACTGCACTTCATCTTCCGCATCTTAGGTGAGGAGGCCCTAGAAGCTGTGGGGACATGCAGGGAGGACTTTGTGAGATATTTGGGGTAATCCTTTTCCCTGCTAGGAACCCCAACTGAGGAAACGTGGCCAGGCATCCTATCCAATGAGGAATTCAAGACATACAACTATCCCAAGTACCGAGCTGAGGCCCTCTTGAGCCACGCACCCCGGTGAGGCTGGTGGGTGGGTGGGTGGGCATTAGGACACAGCTCTCCCCAAACTCAACTTAAAGCAGGTCTCCTTGTCCTTGCGGTAGGCTTGATAGCGATGGGGCTGACCTCCTCACCAAGCTGCTGCAGGTGAGACCACCTTCCTGGGCCAGCCTTGGGGGTAAGGGATGCCAGGTATGGGGATGCCTCAGGATCTGAGGTGGGCAGAAAGAAAGACCTGCTCCGTTGAAGATACTAATATTCTTCCCCCACCCCCAATTCAGTTTGAGGGTCGAAATCGGATCTCCGCAGAGGATGCCATGAAACATCCATTCTTCCTCAGTCTCGGGGAGCGGATCCACAAACTTCCTGACAGTGAGTGGCGCTAGGGAATGGACTGGCCTGTACAGGGCTGGGGAACATGACCGCTGGAGAAAACTGGGCGGGTTGTATGGGGTTCTGACTATGCCACCTCTAAGTGGGGCGGTGGCAGGGGGCATTCTTGTTTGCATGTGTGATAGGTTGTGTTTATTAAGAAATAATTTTTAGGCCGGGCTCGGTGGCTCAGCCTGTAATCCCAAGCTTTGGGAGGCCGAGGTGAGTGAATGGCTTGAGCCCGCGGGTTTGAGACCCACCTGGGCAACTTGGCGAGACCTCATCTCTACAATAAATCAAAAAATTAGAGCCGGGTATGGTGGCACGTGCCTGTAGTTCCATTTACTTGGAGGGCTGAGGCAGAAGACGCGCCTGAGCCCAG
>CAUYQG010113069.1:0-10111 GCA_963574415.1 Tarsius wallacei
TCCCAGTGTACTTCAGTCAGAGATGGAATCAGTGCCTCCGAGGGGTGGGTGCCCAGAGCCTCCTAGGGTGACCGGAGGCTAAGTCTGGGATCAATGCAGTCAGGGATGGAGCTGAGACCCGGACCTTCCCACCCACGAGGGAGCAGCCCGGGACGCAATAGCCGGCCCTGCATCGGACTGGGGGTCCCTGAGCCTCAGACCAATGCGTCCAGCTGTGGGCAGTGGGGTAGGGGAAGGAGGGCAAGAGACTTTTTGGGGAACTCACATTCGGAGAATCTCACAGTTACGCCTGTGTTGCCGCCATCTTGACCCGATCCCCCGGAAAAGAATTCTATCCAGAAAAGGAAGTCCCCTCTGAAAAGAAAAAAGCCAATTTGCCTTCATTTGCAAGTTCATTTAAGCATCCAGATCTATAAATGCATCTGTTGTTAGGACCTGTTGTAAAAGCTGCCCGATTCCCTCATTAATAATGACTTAAAAGCATTAACATATGGTCATTTTATATCTGTGTTAGAGTAATGATTTTTATTGTTGGAAATTATCTTTCAACAGTAGGCAAGTGTACAGGAGAACAATGCTTCTTATGCAGATGTAACATACTGGCACACTTCCCCAGTATTTGCTGCCTGATGACTTAAAGGGAAGGAACACTGAACACAAAGAAAAGCCGAGATAAAGATAAAATTATATAAGTGGTTCTAGGGTAAAAGCAATCTGAATTTGGCTAAGAACAATAGCAACCTGTTTTCATCAGCAGTCTGGTTGCTGTGACCTTTCTGCTATTGCACTGAAAAGTGTTTTTCATTTTCTTTTTTCATTGTTAAACTGTATAAGATACAAACAAATCTCTTAGACAAGAATCTCATCTTCCTTTCTTGCTTGAGACCTTTTGTTTTCTATTATGATAATTTCCAAAAGTTTATAAATGAACTCTCAATTATCTGTCTGACTTAGGGGAGTATCAGCACACAAAAGCATTGCTAATCAGGACTTTCTTTTCTACCACCACAGTATTAGAGAGGGAATCTAGGAGGCGGACACCAGTGACTTTCCAAATGTCTGTCCATGGACTATCAAATTTACCTGGGACCCACTGAAAAAAATCAGACACCAGGGCACCACTCTACAGATTTTAATTCGGGGAGCCCAAGATTTTGTACTGTTAATAAGCTTCAGAGAGATTCTCATCCCAAGATGAGTTTGGGAATAGTACGAGTGAATTTAAATGGATCTTTTTTTTGATGACTATTCTCTAAATGGACCTCCTTAAAATGCTTTCTGTTGTTTCAGCCTGTGACAAGATAGTACTAAAAAGGCAAACACATGCTATTCTAACTGGTTCATAAAGAAGGAAGGGAGAGCAGGGATTTTCAAGGAGGCTATTACTGGTAAAACTAGTCAGGGGGTTAGAGAAAGGCTTAGGAAAAAATCTTTGTGTCCCCTGTCTTTCACATCCCCAGTTGACTTGCTTCTTCGGTAATTGGCTGGGACAAAGGTGGCATTAAGCCTTTAGCAGAGAAAGCAATAAAATGTGGGCTTTGTGAAGGAACAGAAGGGAGGCATAAAAAGTAGTAGGGAAAGCCCATGCAGTGAGTGAGGTGGGTGGGAAAGGGAACCATAAGATCAGCTAAGTGATGTGTGGGAGGCGGCTCCCAGGGAACATGCAAAACTGAGATCTTTAGTTGTGACTCGATAGGAGATGAGAAATGTTTAAAACAAAGCAGTCTTTTCTATATCTCACAAAATAGTTTCTTGGGAGGCTATTCAGAACATACTGTTTTGAGTTACCTGATCTTTAAATGTATTTTGATCATGGGGGTTTAATTTTTTTAATGACTAAATTATAATCTACTCTGTAATACGATTATTTTCCTTTAGTTTTTTTTTTGTCTGTTTTACTGGAAGCCTTGTGGAATGAACCAATCTGGGCTCAAGGAATTCTTCACAAAGGTTTACCTGTCAAAACCATAGCAACACATGATACTTTTTTCCAGTTTGATATGGTGCTGTGTAAATTTATATACTATAGAGTAAAAAATACACATCCTGTCAGAATCACTGACCTCACCAAGGAACAATGACACACACAAGTGTAAGACCAACTACTAACTGGAGGCTTGGAAAACAAGTCAAAGAGTAACCATACTGAAAATGTAATCCTTGTCAGAAACACTGAAATGTCTGGTAAATACTTGAACCAGGAAAGTGACATTTAGTCCAAAGTCCTACTCATCAGGGGTCATCAGTGGACTGCATTAAAAAAAAGAAAAAATATATATGAGTCTTGTTATTTCATATCCAGATGCTTACTGCAAATAGAGCAGCCCTTTAAACATTTTTTACAAAATGGACAAATAGAATTTATTTATTTATTTATTACTTTTTTGAATGCTTGCAAATTCCCTCAGAGCCCCGCCTGATCCATTTCTGGGTCTTCAGGTTTCTCAGGTTAAAGATTTATGTTGACTGAACTGGAGAACAAAAAGAACAGGACAAAAGTGGATTTTCCAAGCAGCTCCTGCCATGCCTGAGATAGCCCAGATTCCAGGCACTCTAAGTGAGTCTATTAAGCATTATGGAACGCTGTAGAGTGTAATTTGAAACAGTATAATACAGAGAGAAGGACTAAAATATTAGCAACTCCAGTTCTATTTCCAGTTATATGAATAACTCTGTGATGCTGCTGATGAGAATGTTAACGACAGTAATGATTGTAATGTATTAAGCTCTTGTACAGGTAGTACTGTTCCAAGTACTTTTCTTATAGTATTAATATCTTATTTAATTCACATAACACACTAAAAGTGAGCAATATTACTGTCCCTATCTTATAAGTAAAGAATCCGAGACAAAGAACAGCTAGATTAGGGGATTTTATGTTTCATTTACTTGTTTATAAAGAAAGGAATAGAGGAACACCAGTTCTATGTACTACAGTTCTTCTGAGCTCTAAATGCAAAGAACTTTCTGAGGTTCTGTCATATCTTTTAATACAACATATGAATCCAATAACACATTTCCTGCCTTCTACTAAATTTATCCTAGGAAAATATCACAGCTGAAATTTATTACTTGACTTGAAATATATCAATTCTATTTGCACCCTCTACAGGAATTGCACAGTTGCTTATACAGTCTTTGAGGTGTGCCTCTAAAGTAATAAAACTGATTTTCATTTGTGGTCAATGGAAACTCCTCTTTTCATTTAACAGTCATACTTATAATGTAGAAGCATGAAATTATTATCCATATGATAAAGGTTAACATTGAGAAAGAGATACGACCTTTTAAATTTTCAGCACAATGGCTCCTTATGGCACCTATACCAACAAATAAATGAAGTTACTTCCCTGGTGAGGTCTAAATCCTTGGGGCCTTAGAGCCCTCTTTCTGAGGAGAGTCCTTTGTAATTAAACTGATGTTTTCCAATATTGCCTGTTATTAGAATCACTGCAATACTGTTGAGTAGCACATTCCAAGATGGTGGAAACGTATTATAATCTGTGCTAACCAGCATGGTAGCCACTAGGTACATGTGGCTATTGAACACTTAAAATGTAACTAGTGCCACAGAGGAACTGGATTTAATTTTAATTAACTTAAATTTTAAAAACTACAGTGACTGCCTTATTAGACAGTGCAGAATGTTTGTTAATCTATGGACTCTATACTAGACCTACAGAATCAGACTGATGAATACCTTGTCATTTAAATCTGTATATTAACATTATAATATTCAATGCTGATTGAACACTCAGTTTATTTAGACGCCTTCAAATTACTCTTATCTTTCAAGCCCATAATTCTAGGCAACTTCTGTTTCCAAACATAACACTTCATATAGACTATACTGAGTTATTTAAATGCAGCATATTCTTTTTTTTTTTTTTGAGTTGGAGTCTCACTCGATTGCCCAGACTGGAGTGCAGAGGCATGTTCTGGCCACCGCAGCCTCCACCTGCTGGGTTCAGGTGATCCTCCCATCTCAGCCTTCCAAGCAGTTGGAACTACAGGCATGCACCACCATGCTCGGATAATTTTTTTATTTATTGTAGAGATGAGGTCTCACCAAGTTGCCTAGGCTACTCTCGAACCCATGGGCTCAAGCAATCCTCTCACCTTGGCCTCCCAAATTGCTGGGATTATAGGCGTGAGCCACCATGCCCGACCCAGCATATTCTTTAATTATAGAAATATGAGCCCGGCTCGGTGGCTCAGCCTGTAATCCCGCGTTTGGGAGGCTGAGGTGAGTGGATTGCCTGAGATCTCGGGTTTGAGACCGGCCTGGGCAACTTGGCGAGACCTCATCTCTACAATAAATTAAAAAAAAAAATCAGCCGGGCATGGTAGCGCATGCCTGTAATTCCGGCTACTCGGAAGGCTGAGGCGGAAGGATCGCCGGAGCCCAGTGGGTCAAGGCTGCAGTGGCCGGGAGTGGCCAGTGCACTCCAGTCTGGGTGACAGAGTGAGACTCCAAATCAAAAAAAAAAAAAAAAAAAGAAATATGAGCAGTATTTTGTTACCAAAATCTACAAGTATGGTATGCTTCCGGTACAAGCCTAGAATTGTTGCATGGCTTTAATAAAGTGTCACATATAAAATTTTGCATTTTCAAAAGAGATAAATTAGAGAGCAATTACTCATTTCGCAAAAGAATTCACCAAAGGGCTACTTTAAATAGCTAGCTCTCCTAAAATGAATTCTAAATAAGATTCAATTAAGAAAAATTCAATTTGCACACAACTTTTCAAGAACTGTTTCCTCAAACCAACTACACCTGTGGATCATTTGCAAAACCTCTGGAGACTGCAAGAGGTTTCTCCATAAAAGCTATAATGCTAGAATTGAAAGTACCCTATTCTATAGTTTTAGCAGCTAACCTTCAATGTATAAGAAGAGAATCTATGACTTTTTGTGAATTTTCTTGCCTTAAATGCTAAGTGCTAGTTATGATGTTTAGCTCAATTCATAGCATATCAGAATGAATCCAACCAAATATTCCACTTGAAAGTGCTTTGAAAATAGAAAAAAAGTAATATTCCGACTTCCAGTGTCTGGTCTGGCATATAAAGAGTTTAAATGTTGCCACTCCATTTTAACAAGTGAAAGATTGAACAAACTGATAAATCAACAACTCTTCTTAGATCCATCAAAGAGACAAGGTAACAGGGAAAACCACTGCCCCAAAATTGGAGAGACAGATAAGCAGATACAGAGAATCACAACTTACCAGAAGAGAAACTCATGAGCAGAAACTTACTCATGAACCAGTGCCTGGGTAGGAAAATCTGAACTATAATTGATGAATTACTAGAAATGAAGTGTGGACACTTCTGAGAGTTAAAATCTTCAGAAAGATCCAGTCAGAGAGGATCCCCACACAATGGAATTAAGCTAGAAATCAATTACAGAAAGACAGTTGGAAAATTTCAAAATATTTGGAGATGAAACAACATACTTGTAAAGAAACTAAGGTCAAAGAAGAAATCTTAAGGGAAATTTAAAAATAGTTTGAACTAGACAAAAATGGAAACGCAGCCATAAAAAATAACAAAATCATGAATTTTGCAGCAACCTGGATGGAACTAGAGTGTATAATACTGAGTGACCTCTCACAGAAACAAAGATCTGAGTATCACGTGTTCTCACTCATATAGTGGACCTTGAACATACAACGTAATACTATAAGAAAAGGACTGACAGTGGTGGGAAACTATGGCGGGGGGAGGGGAAGGGAGATGGGATTAATGGTAATCAATATCTGTCTGGGGACGGGTCTACACCTCTTATCAACAAGGGTGCTTGAACGAAGCATATTTGTATACCTAACCCTTAAATGTACCCACAATATCAAAATAAAAAATATTGATTATAAAGCAAAAAAAAAAAAAAAAAGAAAACTCATCAGAATTTATGAGATATGGCAAAAGCAATGTTTAGAGGAAAATTGATAGCATTGCCTGCCTAAATTAGAAAAGAAGAACAATTAAAATCAATAATTAAACTTCTTCTTTAGAAAACTAGAAATATTAAAATTAAGAACTTTTGCTCTGCAACAGATAATGTCAAGAGAATGAGAAATTCTCAGATTGTGAGAAAATATTTGCAAAAAACACATCTGATAAAGGACTGTTATCCAAAATATACAAAGAATCTTTAAAATTCAACTATAAGAAAATGAACAACCCAATTAAAATTTGGGCAAAAGGCTTGAACAGACATCTCATTAAAGAGGATACAGATGGCAAGCAAGCTAGAAATCAATTACAGAAAGACAGCTGGATGTAAAAGATGTTCAACATTGTATGTCATCATGGAAATACAAATTTAAAAAAACAATGAGATACCAGTACATACCTATTAGAATGGACAAAATCCAGAATACTGACATCAAATACTGATGAGGATGTGGAACAGCAAGAATTCTCATTCATTACTGGTAGGAATGCAAAATGGTATAGTCACTTTGAAAGACAGTTTGGCACTTTCTTACAAAACTAAACATGCCCTTACCATACAATCCAGCATCATGCTTCTTGCTATTTACCCAAATGAATTAAAAATTTATGTCCACACAAAAACCTGTACATAGATATTTATAGTAGCTTTGTCCATAATTGCTAAAGTTTGGAAGCCACTAAGATATCTTTCAGTAGGTAAATGAATAAATAAACTATGGCATATCCAGACAACAGAATATTACTCAGTGCTAAGGAGAAATGAGTGATTAGGTCATGTAAAGACATGGGGCAAACTTAAATGCTCCTTTTACTAAGTGAAAGGAGTCCATCTGAAAAGTCCATCTACATACTGCATGATTTCAATTATATGATATGCTAGAGAAAGCAAAACTATAAAGATAGTAAAAAAAAGATTAATGATTTTAAGGGTCAGAGAGAAGAGAGAAATGAATAAGTGGAGCACAGAGGAGTTTTGCCCAGAACAATCCCATTTATACCTGTGGTTCTGGCATAATTTTTAATAGTGCCCTCGTTCTTTCTTAGTATCCTGGTCTGGACTATAAATTGCGTGCTTCCAATATCATGCAGTATTTTCTTGGCATAATCTCATTTGTGCTATAACTGTGTTTCCCAAACATTTTGTTAAAAATTGGAAAATTCGGATCCCTCTCTTATAGATTCTGATTCAATAGGTCTGGAGTAAGCCTGGAAATCTGTGCTTTTAACAGCATCCCAGGGGATTTGCATGATCACAGGGCATTAAACCAAAGACTTGATTTAGGCAACTTTGAATTTTTTGCAGTACTGGCAAGGTTTATTTATTTGTATTAACATTGGCTCAGGTCGCAGAAGATTTCTTGCTGCAGTCCATCAGCAATCATAATTCACTCTGACAAATTCACATTGTATCTTGTTAATAATTTGTTTTGGGGATGGTTCCCATAAAATTGAATATGAGTTAGCAACTGAAAATGTCCTATTACTTTAGCAAAGATAACACAATGAAGTCAAAAAATAACAGTCAGAATATCTATAGTTTTCTCTCCCTATTACTGCAAAAATATAAGCTGCATTTTCTGAGGTACATTAACTCTGCCTCTAAGAATATTGATGAAACTTGCACACAATAATGTGCAGAAAGAAATACAGAGTTCTGTGTGGGAGTGAATAATCTAAGTTAGTGGCCAATCTGCAGACGTGGAAGTTGCCATCACAACTGAAAATCAAAATTACTGTTTTCTTTAAAAAATAAGTTTGTTGGTTATATTATTGTTAGGGGAATAAAAGGCTATAGGTGTTATGTCTGAGCAAACCAATTCCTTCAATTCCTTCAAGCTTCTGACAGGACCTATGCACCTTACCCTATTTTGTTACCCTAAACACAAATGCAAAGCAAAGCTAAACCTTTGGAATACCAAACCTTTTCATGGATTTGTTTGCAAAAGCCTTTGTCTGGAGGTGTCTATGTTAAATAGCACACACCGTATAAAGACATCTCTTATTCATGTCTACTTCTCTGGGTGGCCAAGCTGAAACAAAGATCACATTTCAAACATGCCGTGCTGGCTATGACATGCTGAGAACAGTGCAAAATTTCATCATTTCCATCCTTTTAACTTAATACAAATATGTAAAGAATATAGATCAAAAGCTTTTCATTCTGTTTTGAATTATATCTTTCTTTCCCAAATTGTTATTTTGACATGTTTAGTACTGTCTCCAGTCCAGTAGAAAAAATATAAAATATTTGCCAAAAAATCCTACGTAATTGTGCTCTGTTATGCAATTTGAATTCAAAGAATAGATAAACCTGGTTAGTAACAGATGCTGCTGCAGTGGTTGGAATTTGGCCAATGCAAAACAACCTTGAACACATTCACATGACCAAGTGATAACTCTATAAAAATTCTGTGCACCTTTTCTATCTAATTACTCTATTATGTTTCAAGTAATCACAATGCTGTGTATTTTCTTTTGAGTGGGAGAGAAAATTGAATATGCCTTGTTATCGTAAATAAAGAAAGGAAACTAACAACAAGCACCCTACTAGGAAAAAAACCTGTTAAAACATGAACAGTTTTTTCTCTATAAATGTTCAATGATAATTTTTTATGTCTTCTTATAAACCGGCAAGTTTTTTGTATTCTCCATAAATTACTATTATATAACTTTATTCCCCAGTTGAATTTGAAAGTGTATATTCCTGAAAAGAAGATAGCCTTTAAAATAGTGAAAACTAGAATTATTTAATGGAGTACAACTGCTACAGTGTGTGTGTGTGTGTGTGTGTGTGTGTGTTCATGTGTATGTGTGTGCAGGGGTAAGTAAAAAAATAATAACCTCTAATTCATATCTTAAAAATTATACCTTAATTATCTAAAAATTTCAAAGTCTTAAATCAAATTACTAATTAGAATTGTGAAATTTGGAGTTTTTCTCTAATTGCTTAAGTGCTACTTAAGTAATTTTTTTATTAAAAAAAGCACATGGCAAATTTTAATTTGGTAAGATAGATAGTAGCTTTTACTATAGGAAAATATTTTTTAACTACCAAATGCAAATACGTAACCATTAATGGAAATATTTATTCTAAGCCTTTGTCATATATTTTCTAAAAATTCTAAATGTTATGTATTCTAAGAATGAATTGGCAATAGAAAATATTCAAAATAAATGTTATCTATAGTTGATCAGTCTAAAAATGATTTGGCACTGATGTTAAAACCAAGATTTTGGAAACAGGTAGTTAAATATGACCTGCAACATGTTTTGTCTGTTCTATAAAATGTTATACTTCTTTTAAAATGAGGGACAAATCAAGAAATCTTACCCCCAAAATCCTGATTTTCAACAACTGAAAAATTAGGAGACCTCCCAACAAGAGGCCTGCATTCCTTTGGGTTAACAATTAGCAAAAGTTAAGTAGTAGCTATCTATTCCAAACAGTATATACCACAACCCCCAATACTCCCCATTGTCTCCATGGCAATGCAGCCACCTGCCAGTTTCTGATGGGCTTCACTCATTTCTGTTACTTGCCTTGCCCCTGGAGGAATTTGAGTTTGCAGTTTGAACATATCAACAGTTTTCAAAAATGCACTGAAATACCCTAGGGCTTCATGGCAGTTTATTGTCAAGATTGACAGAAAACTGAATGGGTGGCATCTGAGAGGCTTTACATCTCCATAAAAGCTGTATTTTTTTTTTTTAATTTTAGAATCAGATGGTACATGTGAAGATTTGTAACATAGGTATATTATGTGAAGGCAGGGTTTGGGCTTCTGATGAGCCTGTCACCCCTCTGGTGAGCATGGCATCCAATGGGTGGTTTTGCACCCCTTATTCTCCCTCCTTCCCTCCCCACTTTAGCAGTGCCCAATGTCTATTGTCCTATCTTCATGCCTTTGTGTGCCCAGTGTTTAGTACCCACTTATGAGTGAGTACATGTGGTATTTAGTTTTCTGTTTCTGTGATAATTTGTTTGGGAATAATAGCCTTCAGGTGCATCTATGTTGCTGCAAATGCCATGATTTCATTCCTTTTTATGGCTGCATAGCATTCCATAGTGTATATGCACCATATTTTCTTTATCCAGTTCACCATCGATGGGTACCTAGGTTGGTTCCATGTCTTTGCTATTAGTGAATAGT
>CAUYQG010113074.1:0-33816 GCA_963574415.1 Tarsius wallacei
AAAATTACTAAGCTTAAACTTATCCTTAATATTAAGACTACCTATCCTGTAATTCTTCTTAAGTATATTGTGTAAATTTGACTTGATTCTATAAGGCCAAGAAACCTACACTAATTATAGCTAAAACTGGCTTTTAGAGGAGTGCGGCCAGTCCAGAGTATGGGTTGGGTCCTTAATGCAGCCCCAGCCCAAAGTAGATAGTGGGCCACTTCTCGGACTGACTGATTACAATCTCCTAACAAAATGGCTACTCTAAAATCTTATATTCTATATATCTATACTAAACTCAAACCTATGATTCTAATACAAAAAGGCTTGTAATATGTGAGGCTCTCGAAAGTGACCTGAGTTGGAATTATACTTATGGAATGGCCAAGACTGCAGTCTGTGAGAAACAGAAACAGTGAGCTTTCACAGTTAACCATGCCTGAGCGCCATGTTGTCATCAGAGTTGTTTCTGGTTAAATATGCTAAATATTAGCGGGGAAGGTGATGGCGTCAACAGCTCTCGAACACGTTCTAACGGTCTCGAGGTCCTCAGCCCTCCCCGATTTCTAATGTTCAGTGAGCCTCCGTGGCCGGCTGCCAGTACATATGGATTTGTGAATTTTTGTTTCTGTAAACCAGAATTATGTCTTAGTCATTTATTAATCCACCGGAGCATTGTTATATAGATCTCTAACTGTGAGTTAGTGTAAGTCATAGGTAGCACCAATATTTACATAGTATTGCAGAGTTTATCAATCTCAGCTAGTTTTTTTAGGCATATTTGAAAAACTAGGCCTGGTGCAATAGCTCACACCTCTAATCCCAACATTTTGGGAGTAGAGGCAAGAGGATTGCCTGAGCCCTGGGGTTTGAGACTAGCCTGGACAACTTGGTAAGACCTCATCTCTATAATAAACCAAAAAATAAGCCGGGCATGGTGGTGCACGTTTGTAGTTCCAGCTACTTGAAAGGCTGAGGGGGAAGGATCACCCAAGCCCAGAAGGTTGAGATTGTGTTAGCTGTGAGTGTGCCACTGCATTCCAGCCTGAGTGGCAAAGTGAGACTCCAACTCAAAAGAAAAAGAAAAAACACCCTAGATCTTGCCCTGAATTTTTAAAAGCCTGCAAGCTTAAAGAATAAATAAGGCAGAGATAAGAAGCAGCTCTGATTGTGGAGAGAGCATTGATTTTCGAATTAGAAGATTTCTAAGCCTTAACTTTGTTGTTAACTAGATTTTAGTCGCTAAGGATTGTAATTTTTTCTAGACTGCAATTTCCTCAATACTAAAGTGAGAGTGAGATCTGATGATATCCAAAGTCTCTTCAGCCTGTGACATTAGATAATCCTGTATATTCACACTGACACATGTCTTTAAAATGTGTCCTGAAAAGTATGTGCCTTGTGGTGGGAGGATGAACAGCTGACTTGTGCTGGTGAGTGGTCGTGATGCTCACTCTGGAGAAAAAACTCTCAAGCCTTCCTCAACCCTCCCACCACAGCAGTCCACAAGAAGCCTTCTCTGGGCAAATGTGTGAGGAGCTTTTCTCACCTGAAAACAGTGGGTGCCAACTGGGTGTCTCTAGTTCAACTTGACACTGTCTACCTGGACATGGGGTTAGACCTCACGGGGTGAGTGCTTCCTCCTAAGACTGGCCCCATTCAGTCAACCAGTTTCAAGTCTGGGCCTCAGTGTGATGTTCTTACATCTCCCTCTTTGAGTTTGAATTGCTGGAATAACTCACAGAGTGCAGAGAAACACGTTTACTGGTGACTAGGAATATTGCAAAAAACAAATGGAGACACGGTGGGCCAGGTGTGGGGGGCGGAGCTCTGGAGTTTCCCTGCCCCACCTGGGCCCTCCTCCAGGAACCTCTGGGAAGATGCTTGACATCAGCATTCCTTCCCCCCAGGCATGGGGTGGGGTCCTCAAAGGAAGGAAGGTTTAAGGACCCGCAACCAAAAAGGAAAGGAAGATTAACATTCTGCCTTGGGGCAAGTGAAAGCAGGGAAGGAAAATGGAAAAGAGATTGTTTCCTGAGGCCGGACACATACACATTATAACAAGGCTTGTGGGCAGGAACCCAGGGTAAAAAAACCCAAGGATACAACTTGCCAGTCATTAACCACACAGTGTTGGGCATGTCAAACTCCTTCTGGGGATTAGTCTTCCTTAGTGCCTTTCTCTCTAGTATATTTTTGCTTTATTAAAAGTTTAGCCGGGCTTGGTGGCTCAGCCTGTAATTCCACGCCTTGGGAGGCCGAGGTGAGTGAATTGCCTGAGCCCGCGGGTTCGAGACCCGCCTGGGCAACTTGGCGAGACCTCAACTCTACAATAAATCAAAAAAAAAATAAGCTGGGTGTGGTAGCGCGCACCTGTAGTTCCAGCTACTTGGAAGGCTGAGGTGGAAGGATCACCGGAGCCCAGCAGGTCGAGGCTGCGGTGGCCGGAAGTGGTCACTGCACTTCAGTCTGGGCAACAGAATGAGACTCCAACTCAAAAAAAAAAAAAAGTTTATATGTTCAATCTAATTCTGTCAAACTTATGGGAGAAACCAACTCAGTCTTGTAAATGTCATCTGCTATAATATCTAACACTTGATCTTCTGAAAACATGGAGTGAAAATATTTAGGCTACTCAGCAGAAACTTTGATGTCAGATGAATCCTTCTAGCTCCAAAGTTCTGTCTCTTGTTCCTTGACACCTTACCCACACCCTGGTAATTAGTTCTTTGTGAATAAAATCTTCTGGAATTATCTTCATTTAAGTGTGACATCTATTTCTTGTGGGGATTCTGTGTGACACACCCTGTTATACAACTTTTTTTTTAAACTTAAACTTTAAGGAGTGCCTCATTTAATGACATTTATTAATATTTAAATCACTGTATTTCTATACTATGAGTGGAATAAGGGTCAATGCTGTGTAAAATTTCCACTTATCAGTTATTTGAGTATCAACTCCATAGGACACTGCTGGGATCACAGGTAAGACCCAGCCCTCTCTCTGCCCTTCTGAGGCAGACAGCTGGATAGAAGATGACCCAGGGAAGGAAGTCAAAGGCAGCTGTGATATGGTACGGATGCACAAATATTAGTAACACAGTGAGGCTGCCACTGCAATGGTGCCTGTAGCTCCGGACTTGGTGACATCACCCTCTGCATACCCATGGAGTCTAGTTTTATTCTCTTTTCTCTACCTGTGGTCTTTACTAATTGTTGGTGTCTGTTTATACATAATGATACCCATTGCTATTTATTTATCATATTTCTGTCTCATGTCCTTTGTGCATAAAAATCTGTGAATTGAACCTGGACAACATAGTGACAAGTCCTTTTTACAAAAATTAAAAAATTAAAAAGCATACACCTGTAGTCTCAGCTACTCAGGAGGCTGATACAGGAGAGTGTCTGGAGCCTAGGAGGTTGAAGCTGCAGTGAACTGTGAGTGTACCACTGCACTCCAGCATGGGTGGCAGAGTGAGACCCTGACTCAAAAAAAAAATTATGTTGTTTATAAATTAACCAGTCTAAGTAAGGTATTTTGTGATAGTAGCCCAAACTAACAGAGGCAGTGTAGAGTCCAAATTTCTAGATGTAGTATCTAAATGTTGAATAATTTTTTTTGTGATTGAAACCACCCAATAGTTTATGCCAAACAGATGGTGAGTTTTGTGTTAATGGAGAATGAATAATGATTAAAAAAATGTATTAAAGATTGTGGTGACATACACACTCTTTCAGAGAGATGTCACTGATTTCCAAGAGCACAGGAACTAAGAGTTAGTCCCTTCTATTATCAAGATGTGAAATATTTTGCTTAGGAAGGAGGGTTTTCAGACTTAAACTCTATTTACCATCGACAACTGAAATTCTGTTTTGACAATGTGAGTAGACTTTACATTTGAATTAGCACATAACTTAAACAAATTTAGGTAACTTTCCTCTGCCTGGAAGAGAGCAGTGCCTGTTGTATCTAGGCTACTTAATAAATTTTATTAAGGGAGGAAGAAATCAAGAGAGGGGACAAAAAGGGGAATAAAAAAAATACCTACTTAGTTTCAATATTTGTATGCGAATATTTCACATTTTAAAGTATTAATGAAAATCTGATTTATAACATTCACTTCAGAGTGTTCAAAGCTCTATAATAATCAACAAGCAAATGTCAAAATTAGATACAAGACTCTTAATGGAAAAGCATTCATCTGGTGTGGTTTTGGCCTGGATTATCTCAGTATTTCAGAGAAACACATGCCTGCAGAGAGGAAGTCTTAGGTCAATTACAACCTTGCTCAGCACCAGGGTGGGGCAAAGGGTGGGAGGTGGAGAGACAAGCTCACTGCTGTGGTACAATTTGTCCTGGGGTTTCGGAAGACATTTTGTACGTAATCATTAAAGCTAAAATTAAAGATGTATTAAAGCCAAAAGATACTATTTGCTGCTTAATACATGATGTATGTTTTATAACTTCATTAAGGATGCTACCTTCCTTAATTGTTGCAACCATGAGATCTTCAGTGAGGTGCATATTAACTGCAGAGATAATAATGTTTCTATATGTTAATAATGTTAAATGACAAACACTCCAACTATTTTCCAGCCACATGGGAGGAATCATTTACACTTCAGGGCCTATTTTACCATTAACCCCTTCATTTGAGTACAGTGGATAGCCATATGTAAAATATTTTTTTTTTTAACATTAATGCTAAATAGCAAGTATTTTAGACCCACTGTTGTGAGAAGATTAAAAGCCACAGCATTAGGCATGCACCAACATTTCTGGGATTAATCCTTGTTAGAACAGCCTAACAGGAACATGTAACTTGATTTTCTGTTTATTGATCAGACGCCTCTTAGCTGTTTTATCATGTGAAATGAAACTCCACAGGGACAATATCATATAGGATTAATATGCTGAGTTTTAAAATGCAACTCTGTATTCAGCTGGTCTGTTTTGTACTTTCTACTTTTAATAGATACAGATTATAAGGGGGAATCTGTGGAAATAGCATGCCCCTGAACACTTGTTATGAAGGCCTAGATTATAGATGAGTCGTCCATGCAACTTCTGGTCATAAACTAAAGCTCGAAGGCCATGTTAACAATCAGGCTATGGGAATATTTATTTCTGCTTGTTGGAAGAGGATTCAAGGAATGCATGAAAAATAGATGCACTCTGGGATTTTGCTAAAGACTTTGAAAAGAGGAAAAGGATACTGTTTCTGTGTTTTTTCATTGTTCTCTTACTCCTGCCCCTGCCCCACCTCACCCCACCTTGTTGCCATGGAACCTATTTCCTGGCCTCTCATCCTGATGTTCACCTTCACTTGAATAGATCCAGGAGTGACACCTAAATGTTGAATAACCAGCAGAGCATGACCTCAGGTCAGTCAGGAAGTCCAGCAGCCATCAGCCACTTGGGGATGAGCAACTTGCTTGTTTGGCTAAACTGTAGCCTGATGTGGTAGTTGGTTTATCCCTAATTTTTCTTGGTGTCTTAAACCACCTTGCATAATGTCAGTGAAAGATTCTTAGTGATGTCTATCCTAAAAGAAAGTTGGAAGGCCAGACGCAGTGGCTCAACACCTATAATCCCAGCACTTGGGGAGGCCGAAACAGGAGAATTGCTTGAGCCCAGGAGTTCAAGACCAGTCTGGCAACAACAGGTTGTAGTCCCATCTACTCGAGAGGCTGAGGTGGGAGGATCTCCTGAGCCCAAGAGGTCGAGGCTGGGGTGATGAGTATTCAGCCTGCTCGACTGAGTGAGACACTGACTCAATAAAAAAAAAAAGTTAAGGGCGAATGGGAGGTAAGAAAGGTAGGGAAGGAGAGAGGTCGTTTGCTGACGCAGTTATGTCTCCTGACTCTTGTGTGTGGTATGATTTTTGAGCTGTTAGAGGAACCAGATTCATCAGCTTCTTGGCTTACTTTTTGATAAAGTAACACTATTTTTATTATTAACAAATACTTGTGAAACACATACTCCTCTCTATATATACAGATAGATAGATGCTGAGGTGGTGAAAATGGGTGTGTGCATATATTATATACATGATGCACATACACACCTGCATAGTCTGTCCTCAGTTAATTTGTGGCGCAGTCTTTCAGAGTTCATGCATAACTTGTAATTTACATGAAAAAACCTATAACTATTTTTTGTCAGATAGTATAGTACTTTTAAGATAGTCCAAATAATTGCTTTCCTAATTTTGTGAAGCCAGCAGTATACACGAAGGCGGCTTTGCTGTGCTCTGAATTCAGCCTGCCTCCCTCCTCCTACTGCCTGGGTAGTACCTGCTGACTCTGTTCTCTGAGTCACTTGCTGTTCCACGGGCTCTTGGTGTCTTGCACTAGAATGCACAGCCATTAGATGTATCTTTCCATTTCCACTTGACTAGGCCTGATGCCCACCTATTTCTTTACCATTGAAGATACTGGCATGCTTCTGGGTTCTTGCTGAGTTTTACCTCTGAGTTTCGCATGATGTCATCTATGAGAAGAAATGGATGACTGATGGTGTCACCTTCACGACCAGCAGCTGCTTATAGCGAATCGGCTTTGAGCATACACTGGATGGGCATAGAGTGGATTGGCACATTGGGCAACATGCTACTGTCCTTTCGAATCAGTATGTTTTTGACCTCTGATTAAGATTTGGTTTAAGAAACAGAATAAATATAGTTTTCAGTTACTAACATTTGCATGGAGAAACAGATTCCATTACTGATTGGCTTCTGTTGTCTAAAGGCAGAGTCATTGTTCTTAAGATAAAAACGTCAGGATGATTCCCACATCTATGTTTTCTTTTCAGAGACATTTCAAACCAATCAGTTTTTTGAGAGCAACGTTAAGTGTTTTAAAATCAAATGATAAAATACGTCACCACTGCTTGGTAAACAGCACCATAATTTGCCTTATGGGTTTTAGAATATTAGTTCATTACCACTGCCAAATTTGGGATTTTTGAGCTTTGAACCTGTCTCACCATAATTAATAAATAGAGGTAAGTCAGTTCCTGTGACAGGAATATATATATATCTATACACACACACACACACACACACACACACACGTAATATCTGTTTCCTTGATGTTTTCATTGAACACTGATTTCTTTTACTTTTTGCCAGGAGTTCATGTAGAAGCGTATTACCTGCTATATTTTCATCTTTAAAAATCTAGTGATATTTTAGTTTTACCTGTAAATTGTAAATTTTACCTGTAAATTTTAAATTCTGTGCTGAGACCTTATTTATTTCTTATTTCTTCCCTGATCTATAGCATAGCATATCTGCACCCATCCATTCATCCATCCATTTATCTACTTGCTCAGGTTTTTATCCCTTTATTCAATAAACATTTATTGACCGTCTCTATATGTAGCTGGTGCTGTGGTATGCACTTTACATAATTAATTTCATTTGGTCCTCGCAGCAGTCCTCCAAGATAAATTTTAGTATCTTAATTTTGCAAATGGGAAGTCTGATTCCCAGCAGAAGACCAATGATTTGCCAAGGTCAGAATGTTAAGAGTGTTTGGCTCCTCTGCTTCCTGACACAGTCCTTGCAACACTGGGAGGACCTGAGGGATGCTTAGGAGGAATGGAATGCCTCAGAATGCATTTGACTACACAGCTAGCACCTGCTTAGTGACCACACAGCACCACAGACACTTCTGGGTTTGCCTATATTATCTCATTTAATGACTGTAAAGCACTAATAATCTCAGTGCTGTTTTACCGATGAACCTGTGGTAAAAGTGGTCAAGTAAGTTTCTCAAGATCTTGCAGCTGGAACATAGCGAGTCAGGCCTCAAACTTGGGCTCTGGCTCTGATTCTGTCTAGCATGCACTAGTGCATCGTGAATGCTCAAAAACTTCTGTGATGATGGCAATTTTGTCCGTTGTATTTAAAAAGGTATTTAATACTAATTACAGAATTTTGAAATTACTATTTGAATGGATTTTCCCTGTAAACTCCTAGAACACTTTGTATTCACCCTATTTTTAACAATAAAATATCTTATTTTTAAATTTTGTAGAAAAAAAAAGAAGATATATGCACTTGTATATAAGTGCATCACCATATGTGTGTATGTGCGTATGTATTATGGATATGGTTAAAGACACACAACTAACACTTAAACTGGTAATGCCTTTTCTTTTTCCACATCACAGTTCATTTGCATTTTAAAACCCCTCAAACGTGCCTGGACAGATGCGTTTTAGAAACAGCTAATCATGATTTTAGTCATTGATGCGTTCTTTAATGGCTTAAAAATTAGGGTTTTCACATGAAGAAATTGGGCACAAAATTGTAATCTTTAGATGCAATTTTTGTGTCTAAAAATCAGTTTAGATCAATGAATTCTACCTTAAATCACCTAGCAGGAGGACCACCAATGGAGTTCCTTTCTGCAGGTAGTTGACCAAGTGTCCACAAAGGCAGCTTTGCTTTTTGACCTGTTGTGTGCCCGTTTTTCAGTATTTACTGTTGTCTGTGGAAAACCTGGAAGCAGGGAGGGTAATGAGGAGGGAGGAGAGTTTAGGTGTATTCTTTCCTGAAATGCCAGTGAGTTAAATCTTTCCTTCTCACTGCAGACACACAGATCTCCAATCTCCTTTCGAGATGCATCCAGAATCAGGAGTCTGCATTCTTTTATTCCTGGTCAGGAGATTAACATTGATCCCAGGCCACCCAGGGGAGTCCGCAGTGGTGTCTTGGCTCAATGTGCCTAACGAGGCTGCGCTTGCCTTCTGTTCTCCTCAACCGCACACTTACAAGTTACAAATACTATTGATTCTGGGGTCAGCAGAGGCTGGCAGGAGACCACATGACTTGACAATGTTTTGCTGTTTTTGAGGAATGAGAGCTATGAGCCCTGAGAGTGGCTGGGACAGGTAGAGTTTAAATTTGACAAATGAAGATTTATACTTTTCTGAACTGGCAAAATCCTTCATGTAGAAATAATGAATGAAAATTTGATAGTTGATTTAACATAGGTCAAATGACTCACAGTGAAAGAAGGAAAATAACGCTTTAATTATTATCCTTTCCTCAAAATGAATTGATGATAGGTTTGTCATTGTAGATCTGTGCTTTAAACAAATGAATAGTGCTTAGAAGATCCTTTTGCAAGACATCATTTAAGTTTAAGTAGGCATGGTTTACCTAAAATCATTCAAAAATGTAGTGTAGGTGGGATGATATGTGAATAATTACCTACACAACTTTAAATCATGTTTTTTTTTCTCCTTTGTGAATAAAACTGCTGTATTAACATTCAGAAAATTTGTGGCACCACAGATCATTGTATGCCAAACTTTCATACTAGGTTAAGCTTTCTTTTTTCGCCCTAACAATAAAGATTATATGCTACCCTAAAATATATTTTATGGAATGATGAAAGAAACACTGTATTAAGTGTTTAACTGGTTTAAATCTGTCTATGCCACTTACTATCTATGGAATTTGGGAAAGTATATTTTACTGCTTTGAACCTCAGTCTGCTCATCTATAAATGGCCATAAAAATATCTAACTCATGTCTCAACTGTACAAGAAATATTTTAAAATAATAAATAACTTCATAAATGCAAACATAAAATATTTAATATGACTTAGTTCATATGTAATTGAGCCTATACTAAGACAGTGATGGAAAGAGCTTCTGAACTAAATTCTCTCTTTTTCTTTATAATCTGTAGAATACATTGGCAAAAATGCAAGTTAGGGTTTTAGATGAGTCTAGATTGTGGTCAGAATGTAAATTGATTGGGCTAGATTCAATTGCTGATATTGGTCTAATATGTACCAAGCTCTCAGAAGCAGAACTCAAATAGCTTAACATTAGACTGTGCCATTTTAGAAAAATATGAAAATATTTATAATAATTTAAAATGGCCCTAAAACTACATATCAGAATAGAAATCACCTTTTCAGAAACTGAAAAAAAAATTATCAAAGCATTCACTGCTCAGTTCATTAAACCAAAGGCATTTGGGATGTAATTTATTATTTCACATTGACTTTAAAAATGTAAGATTTTTATTGATACTGTCAAAATGTATGCTCTGTCTATTATTGTTAGAATGGCTCAGTTCTTTGGAGCATGATTTAATTTGTGAATGGCTGCATATTATATAGGTCTTAAAGAATTCCCCTAATTTCCAAAGAACAACCCAGAATCTCAATTTGATCCCCTAGTTAAACCACCACCCACTGTTACTGTAGTTTATTCACCTAGTTGTGGGAAAACCGAAGACTGCTTGCCTATATAATATACTCCAATTAAAATAAAAATAATTCCCATTATTATTAATTCGATTTCTCATGTCTGTATAAGTGCTTCATAATTCAAGGGTCCTCAGAGCAGGTCTGGGGAGGGAGCCCAAAAGGTTTCATTCACGGATGAGGAGACCAAGGCACTAACTTGCTGTATGTCACACGGTAGCTGGCAAGGTATCGCTGCCTTAGCCTTGTATTTCTGCTGTCCAGGGGTCTTTATTTGATTTTGCTTTCAGAAACTAGAAAATTTGTGGTAGGATGAGCTAGACATGAAAGTGCACGTCTGTGGCATTTTTAAACCCAGCAGAGGTACACTTCTGAAACAACACTTCCCTCGTGCAAAGTTTCAGTTTTGATGCATTTCTTTAAGAGTATAAGGGGTCTTCCAAAGGTTGTTTTGTTGCTGTTGTTGTTATTGCTGTTTGAGTTAGGGTCTCACTTTGTTGCCCAGGCTGGACTGCAATGGCATGATCACAGTTCACCATAGTCTTGACCTCTTGAACTCACTGATCCTCCTGTAGAGAGATCCTCTTATAGGAAGGAAGTCTTGCTACGTTGCCCAGGCTGGATTCTAACTCATGGGCTGAAGCAGTCCTCCAGCCTAAGCCTCCCAAAGTGGTGGAATTACAGGTATGAGTCGACATGCCTGGCTAAATGTTGTTTTTGATCAAACAAATACATATAAGCTAAGTTATATCCATTTTATATTATCCATTTAGCATTTAATTGGTGTGGAGTTGCCATTAGTGACCAACTCTTACTTCTTAAGACTAATTCTTACTCTAGTGTGAACAAATTCTCCATTATACTAATTTCCAGGAAGGCATGAGATGCCCACATCTGCCCCCTGCAAAACCTATCTTTTCACACTTTGGCCAGCATTTCACTAGAATGCCTCCCAGTGTGGGTTTCATTATAGGGGTTTCCCCCTTTCCTCTTCCGATTTGCCTCATCTAAATGGATTCTCATAGTTGCAAAATATGTATTTGTGTTTTGTCACTTTTTGTTCTGTTAATGTCTCTTTCAATAAATCTTCCTTGGTTGTGTTATTTCTAAAGTTAACTGTAGGTAGTGGCATATATTATACTTAAAAATCAAGAAAGATGACTCCAAGCCGGGCCTGGTGGCTCACACCTGTCATCCCAGCACTTTGGCGGGCTGAGATTAGAGGATGGCCAGAACCCAGGGGTTCGAGACCAGCCCGGGCAACTTGGCAAGACCTTGTCTCTACAACAAACAAACAAACAAACAAATAACTGGGTGTGGTGGTGCATACCTGTTTTTAGAGGTACTTGCAAGACTGAGGTGGAAGGATCACCTGAGCCGAGCAGGTCAAGGCTGCGGTGGCTGTGAGCAGGCCATTGCACTGCACTCTTGGTGGTGGAGTGAGACTCTGACTCAAAAAGATAAGAAAAGTAAAATGACTCCTAAAGACAAAAGTGTTTCTCGGGGCACCTGCTTCTTGATGCCTTAAGTGCACATAGTATTTAGTGTCTTAAGTGCACATAGTATTTAGTGTCTACTTTTCTTCCGTAGACAGGAAGGAAGCTGTCCCACCTTTTCCTGATTCTCCTGAGTCCTCACTTCGGCTCCTTTTCCTGGCCCCTCCCTGGATGCTGGTGTGTTATGTTGGGCTCCACCCTCAGTGTCCTTTTCTGATGATTGCAGTCACTCTCCCTGGGTTGGCTCATCAGGAGCCCAGCCTCCCAGTGCCATCTTTCTGCTGGTAGTTTCCAAATCTGCCTGTGCAACCCAGATTGTTCTCAGGTGCTTCAGACTCTTGTTCCAGGCTCCATAAATATGTCCAAAATGGAGCACTGCTGCTCCCTGAGAATCTGCCCTCTCCCAATGTCTTGACCCCAGTCAAGCACAGCACCACGATGGACCTATCTCCTTGAGTTTGTGCAGCCGCTGGGGACTATGTCTGTGATGTCCACTCCTGCAGCTCTTGTTGGGTTTGTGTTCTTCCTGTCCCCTGTCAGCATCAGGATGAGCCTGGTTTTTCCATTAAAGTTACTGTAATGGGAGGAGAGAATGAATGCATCCCCAGGAGATCTGCAGGCACAACTTCCAGTGCCAGCCACAGTTTCTCTGAAGTCTTAGCATTTCATTCTCAATTTGCATTTCGATTCTCGCTCCTCCATGTTTGTCTTCATATAAACACCATCATTTATGTTGCTTGTCTTTGAGTGGAACTGCTGCCTGGAGTGTGAGCCTTGTCTGTTCTGATCCTGCAGTTCTGTGTTGGTGGAGTCAGGAGGACCTGAGTTGAGAGGTCCAAGGGAGGTTTTCCCTCCTGCCTGGAGTTATGCTGCATCCTTACCCGGGCCCCTTTCCTTCCAACTCCCTGTAAGTTGTCCCTACACAGCACTCCCAGTGTGGCCGTTCCAATGTACAATACTGATTCTTTGACTTCCTAAAGTGTCGCTGCAGTGTGAAATCCAGTAGCCTGGGGTGATGTAAGCACCCTCCCCCCCAGTTTGGGCCCTGCCTCTCTGTTGAGTTTCACATTTGACTGTTCCCTGGCCACTCCTGGGCTCCCTGGACCATCTTTGGTCCCGGTGAGGTTGAGTCCTGCCCCTTGTGGCTCCAAGCATGCAACTCGTCCTGCCCGTTGCCTACAACTGAACATTCCTCCTCCTATGACCCACGTCTCCTCTTACCAAGCAGACCAGTCTTGGATCTGAATCTTTGACTACATACACCCTTCTCCCATGACACTGGAAGCTGTTTATCTATGCATTCCCAGCACCTCATATATTTTCTAGCACATAGTAGGCACTCAATAAATATTAATGAATAAGTGGCTGAATAAATTTAACAACTAGGATTTATATTTCCAACTCATCTTAATCACACTTCTTAAAAAAATCAAGCTGGTTCCCAAATCTAAAAGTTGGAAATGATAGACTGCATTTTAAAATTTTTTTATGAAACAAGAATTTTAGAACTAGCTATATAATGATTATGCACTGAACTTCCTGGGTTTTATATGGTTAATTATAATTAAGTTATAATATTTAAGGAAATTTCAATCAGGACTAAATTTTAAAAATGTATGTAGTTTCCATTGCTATGGGGTTTAAAATAAAATTTTGTTAAATATCAGGGAAGAAAGAATATTAAGAAAGGTATAGGTATGAAAATAATAGAATTTTTTAAAGTTTAAAATTCATAAAAGTCAGTTCATTTATTGCCACTTTCCATATGCCAGTTGCTTTGCTAAGCAATTATTATATTATTGAATTATATTATCTCAATTAATATACTAACAAGGCAGGTTTTTATAAATAAGGAAACTGAGACAAAATTTAAATAACTCTTATTATGCAAAGTTGCACGGCTAGTATTTGGTGGGGTAGTAATATGAGTATAGCTATAGCTGATGTTAAAAATCGTTGCTTTCCCTGACACTGGGCCTAATATAAATTCTTAGGTAAACTGGCATTCATTCATGGTGTATAATGATTGTCAGGTGTGAATAATTGCAATGTGTTTTGACATTTACAACCATGGTCTATGCACTGGAAAAGACATTTGGATATGATATGGCATAACCAATTTATTATTAAGGTTGAGAAATGTGTTTCTTTAACAATTTTTGATGTTAATTAGATGGCGTAATGAAAGGTATGGGCCCTCTGTACACAGACACAAAAAACCACATGCTTGTACAAAGTTAGATTTTGCTTTGATTGCCTTGGAGTTCCTGAAAACACAGGCAAGGTTCAGAACTTCCCTTCTAGATGATCGACCTGTTTTGTGGATGAACAAACTAAGATGTAAGAATATCAACCACATCATTCTGGAAGTGTTGACCATGAGCATTTGTCAGGAAAGCCCTTTGAAAATTAAATACCTTGTGAAGTTTTCTGAATTCTTAGAAAAGCACTCTGATCTGAAGTCTCTTATAGCAATATGTCAGTAATACTAAACCCATTTCAAATACATTGAAGCAAGGAAATAATTTTAATATTTTTCTTATCTTTCACATTTCTTGTAAAAAATTTTTGAGATAAGTATTTTCTTAGAAAATATATAAGATTATGGTAATGATTTAGAGTATGATAAAATAAATTTGCACAGAAATTTATCATTGAAACTATAAGGGGAAAGTGCATAATTAAAATGAATGACACTGAGCGTGAATATCAGCCAAATATAAAGTAATTATCAATGTCTATGTTTGTGAATTTACATTTTTCTTTCCTTTTTTTTTTTTTTTTTTTGAGTTGGAGTCTCACTCCGTCACCCAGACTGAAGTGCAGTGGCCGCTCCCGGCCACCGCAGCCTCGACCTGTTGGGCTCCGGCGATCCTTCCACCTCAGCCTTCCAAGTAGCTGGAACTACAGGCGTGTGCTACCACGCCCGGCTAATTTTTTGATTTATTGTAGAGATGAGGTCTCGCCAAGTTGCCTAGGCGGGTCTCGAACCCGCGGGCTCAGGCAATCCACTCACCTCAGCCTCCCAAGGCGCGGGATTACAGGCTGAGCCACCGAGCCCGGCTGAATTTACATTTTTCTACCTGTAAAATTAAGTTGTTTCCACACTATCACATTGTCTTATGCCTACTTGTCCACATAACAGTTCTGGAAGGAGATGCAGTTTGTCATTCTTCTCATTTGAAAGATAGGAAACCATGCTTACCTGACTGGGGAGATACCATCCATGATCATGACAGAGGAGGACTAAAAGACTTAAAGTGGGATGAGTGGCCTTGGATGTGTAGCTATACACGTAACAGAGTCAAGCATCCATGAGAGAGCTCTCCTGGCTCTGAGTTGAGCGTGGACATGTCTGGATAGAGTCACATGGGTGTAGAATCAAGTTCCAGAGAGTCAGAATGCATGTTTGGCACCTGTCTTTTATTTTGAATTCACCCACTTCCTCAAGCTTGCTTTTTTTCACTTTGCAGAGTTCTGAAGGCCGGGCACTTTTTGGTAACTCAACACAACTCTTAGCTTTCATTTCAGTTTTAATCCATGACCCTAACATGTCATTGTGCTCCACCCCATTTTACTTCAGTACCATGGCAAAGATTAGTTTGGCTTCAAAGGAAGCTGTTTAAATGCATTATCTAAATGAAAGTTATGTTAAAAATTATTACATAGTGTTTCAAATGCATAATTTTTCAGTTTCACAATATAATTGTAAAACTCACTATAGAACAATAACAGAGTTCTCGGTGCCTGTATTTAAGAATTTGTTTGAGTAAAATATGTAGAAGTGGAATAAAAACTACCTTGGAGAAAGTAACTAATACAATACAGTGAGCATGTGGTACCTTTACTGGTGATTAACACATTAGCAATACTTTTGAGATTACATTTTTAAAGGGTCTTCTTCCTTCTACAGAATGTGTGTTTATGGTGGCAGCTTTAATGTTGTTTCCTGCTGTGCAGTTCAATAGAGTATGTTTTTAGGTGGTTGGTGGAGGGTTTTTTTTCCGTTATGTATGTCGATGGAGATAAGTGTTTTAATTACTTTTTTAATGTCTGTGCTTTTGTATTTTTCTCCTCTCTCCCCTTTTATTTCCTGCTGTTGAGATTACTGTCTCATCTCCACAGCAGGTGGCTGTGGCAAATTTGTTTTCTTTGTAAGCCTGGCAGATTTATTTTGTAATATAACTGTTCCTTTTCAGTATTTTATTATTAATGATTTCTTTACTTTGGGATATAGTATACTTACACAGTCCTAAACAGTAATTTCCTAGCACCATCTAAGAATTCCAATCATTAGGAAAAAAACCTTTGCCTGTGGCATATTGTTTGAGTTTTTTGCTTACCCTCCCTTCACAATGTGGGGATTAAAATTTAAGAAAATTGTTTTATAGCAAAAACCAAATGAGAAAAGAAAGAGAGAAAATGGAAGGAAGGGAAATAAAGAAGAGACTGAGAGACGGGGTACACATTCATATATCAAATTCAGGTTCAAAGGAGTGACTAGCTTTTTGTGACAGAAATGTGAAGTTACATTAAGTTATCTTTTTTGGAAGTCTTTTAGCTAGGCCTTACATTAAAATTTAATTTCAGTTGTTAAAATAACTTATGCTAATTGTAAGAAAATCAGCATATTACAAAAGGATAAAGAAAAAAAACCACTTCTTCATTCATTTTGGCCAAAGAGCTTGTGTTCTGGTTCAGTCACAATGTCCTAGGGATGGAACAAAAGATGAGGCAGATCCTGAGAGTGGAAACCAAGAAGGTAAAACATACTCAGGAGTAATTTGTCCATTTTTGTCAAAGAGGGCCATTATTTTGTTAATCGAAATAAAATGTCTCTCTGTATATCTTTTCCAAATTTGTGAAGGGAGTAAAATTGAGACCCCCAAATGCCTGTGAACCGTATTCTCAGTTTATCATATGAAATCACTGGATAATTATTCCAGACCAAAAGAAACTTCCTCCAGAGGAGTTCTAGCCACTGAGATCTAACTTGTTCCACGTGTGCCCTTGTGCTTGTTACTATGTCACCTTGTTATCATGTCTGTATTCTTTCTCACCCCGCATGTACTCTAAGCTGGAGTCTGGGAATAAGTTCTGACAGTTATGTGAACTAATCACATCGGTGTGGTAGAGTTTGTAGGATTGGTGCATATTTTCTATGTGATGTGAAAAAGCTAGCTGAAACACATGTGTAACTGAAGTTCATAGAAATAATCCTCTTTGGTTATTTTACTCGCTTCTCCAATGCCTTTTAAATTTCACTGTTTTATAAATTAAATACAAAGAGAGAACCTTAGTTCAGCACCTATCAGATTTTTGAAATTGCCCAACAATGCTTATGCCTCCACTCGGTTCTGTATTTCATTGCTGTAATATGCTTCTGTGCAGAAAAATACCTTGTGTAATGGGGAAAATTATTCACCGAAATGGTAACTCCATTCATAACATTTTTTTAAAGTCTTCATCTTGTTATTCTCTAACCAATTTTGTGACACACACCATTAATGTGTGTGGTCACATTGAGAGAGAGCCCAGACAGCAGTCATATGAAACAGATGTTTAATGAGGATTTGAAAAATCAATGAAATGAATACTATTGTGATGCATGGTGATCTGATTTCAGATGTATTATATTGAATCACTCCATTCTTTCTGAATTCAGTCTGAACACTCAGAACTAAACGTATTTACAGTGGGGCATCAAGGAGGAGATGGGGAGTTTTATTGAGAAAAGAATCACAATAGGGCATCATTGATTTGTCTCTTTCTAATCAATATATAGATCCTAGAATGATAACCCATATGGCACTATTGTCCCTTGGAAGTGAGATATAAATCCTCTGAGTGATCTTTAAGTGACAGGCGAGAAACTTTATAATTCACTATGGAACCGTGGCATGCTTAGGCTCTTAAAAGGAATATTTTACTTCCATATTGTAATCCCAGCTGTAAGGGCTTGATACAGGAACAGCTTATCTTTTCTAACACATATATAAACACATATATACATTTATTTATGTTTTTGTACCTACATTTACATATCTTATATACAACCCCAATGGCTTCTTGGGATTAATTTCAATCTCTTCTGTATTTGAAAATGTTTGCTATGAATCTCTTTATTAGGTGATTTTTTTTTCTCATGGTTTTTATGTTTTACCCAAGACAGTACTAATAACTTACACTTGTGCTTTATGTATACTTTTTATCTAATTTTCAGAAAAACCCTATCATCAAGCAGGGTTATCTTCATTCTAGAATCAAGGTATTTGAGAACCACAGTATTAAACAACTTTACCCAAGACCAGTTAGAAAATGGAAATAATGGGACTGGAACCCAGTTCTTTAGACTCCTAGGCCAATGCTGTCTGAGACATGATGTTATTCTTACTGCTCCAATTTGAATAACACACGAAACATTAGAGGGCCTTTATCTTGCTACTTTCCTGGTCTTGATGCACATGTGGTTTGAGTTCTTTATAGTCTGTAGAATGAAGTTAGAAGAATATTCTTGGCCAGGCCAAGAGTGGCTGAAGCCTGTAATCCTAGCACTGTGGGACGCTGAGGCAAGCAGAGGGTTGCCTGTTTCCAGGGGTTTGAGACAAGCCGGGTAACTTGGTGAGACCTCGTCTCTACAATAAATCAAAAAATTAGCCAGGTGTGGTGGTGTGTGCCTGCAGTTCCAGCTACGTGGAAGACTGAGGCAGAAGGATCACCTGAGCCCAGCAGGCTGAGGCTGCTATGGCCATGAGCATGCCACTGCACTCCAGCCTAGGCAACTAAAAAAAAAAAAAAAAAAGAAGAAGAAGAATATTTTTGTCTGACCACAGCCTTTCATTGTAGCCAAAGATTCTAAATTTCAAGGACTGTGATGCCAATTTGTCCAATATTGACCACTTAAGTGTGTAATAACATTAACTATGTATATCATGAATTAGATGATCACTTAACTTATGTCTACTCAAATGTGTCATTTCATTTTAAATCAAAGACTTTAAGGACGTGAATGAAAAGAAAAGAAATATTTATTTTATATCTATGCAAAGAGCTTTGTATACTTTTTTTCATGTTATTCTCCCAGCCATCTGATGTTGAGGCTGTTGTCGCTGAGGAAGAATAGTGGACTTGGCCAAAGTTGTAACAGCTAACAAGTGTTAGAACTGGAATTTTAATGCAGGAAGTCTGACTTCAGAGGTTTTACTGTTAACCAATGTACTCTTTTTACAAACAATTATAGAAATAAGTCAGTTGGCATTACGGTATTTTAAGTCTTAATAAAATAATTGCTCCACAAACTTTTCATTTCCACAGACAGGATGGAGATAAGCCAGCCTGGCTTATTTAATGAATTCACATTTAGTCTGTTCCTTGTGATGCTCTACCTAATGCAGCACCGTTCCCCAATCAGGGTTAGTAAAGGAGAAGTGAGATAACACAATGGACTTCCATCTCTAAGAAGAAAGTGAGATTTTAAAAAGTTCTTTGTACCCGATGGAATATCACATAGCCATAAAAAAGGACAAAATTATGAACTTCGCAGCAACTTGGATGGATTTAGAGTCTACCATATTCAGTGATCTATCACAGAAGCAAAGAACTGAATACCACGTGTTCTCACTCATATGTGGACCCTGAACGATTATCATAATACTATAAGAAAGGGACTGGCAGTAGGGGGAAACTGCTGGGGGCGACGCACACCTCATCAACAAGGGTACCTGCATAATGACCATTTATATACCTAACCCTGAATTGTACCACACATCTTTAAAATAAAAATAAAAAAAGAATATCCAATCCTGAAAAATAACCAGGAGGTACCCAAGAGGAAGCCTTAAGAAGAAAGACATTTCATAAAGGAATTGTACTGGAGAGAGTAACCACAAAGCAAGCAAGCCGCCAAGAAGCAGCTGGTTCTTTCTTTGCCACTGGCTTGGAGCCTGGCGGTAGGCTGTCTTGTGAACATATCTGCAGTCTGGCCCGACACTTAGTACGTATATGCTGAATGGTGCTTCAGACATCATTGGTATGTAGCACCACATTATAGCTGGGCCTACTTATCACCTTATACATGAAAAAGGCAAAATTTTGAAATCAAAACATAGATTCTACAGCCAGACTGTCCAGGTCAGAAATGGGCAAGGATGCTTACTTGTTCCATGACCTTAAGCAGTTATTTGATTTCTGTGTGCCCCAGTTGTCCCAAATTTAAAATGTGGATAATAATAGTGTTAGTTGCCTCATACAGTTATTTTGAGAATTAAAATGAATTATAATACATATTAATCACCCATATGCCAGGCATTTAGATCAGTGCTTGTAGTCAATAAATGTTAAATTAAATTTTCAGTAATATAAGCAGAGTTTCCTTCCTTCCTTCCTTCCTTTTCTCCCTTCCTTTCATCCTTCCCTCCTCCCTCCTTCCTCCATCTGTTGCTCTCCATTTTTCAAATATCTTGAAAAGCACCGTTTTTTTGTAATTCTTAAGGAGGTGTTCCTTTGTATAAATACATGGTAGAACGCCAAAAACCTCAGAAACTATTGTAGAGAAACAAGGAAACTATCTGGCCTTCTTGAAAGACAAAGAATATTATATATATGTACTATGCTGAGGTGTTTTGTTTGTCAAATCTTTGTCAATTCCTCTTTATTCATAAACTTTCTTCTTCCCCCGAAAGGTGAATTAAAAAGTCATTTCAGTGTCATTTTGAAATCATCCTGGTATAGACACATACCTTATTTATTAATATGCCACCTACTCTCAGAGAAATCTTCCTTTGATAGATGGGTATTTGCAAGTTTCATTATATTTCATATGTCTCTTAAGGTTGCCTCATTTTTCTTTCTTTGTAGAACTTTGTTTAAATTTGCTAAGGTTAATGCTTTACCTTGATTTAAGCTTTATTCTGTCCTTTCCTTGAGATGTGAAATTAGAAAGAACTGGTGAATTATAGAAAAATAAACCTATCTTAATATGAATAACTAATGTTTATTGAGATTTGCTGCATGCCAAGTCTGAATTATATATATCTAACATATATGCAGAAATATATTATATATAACATATATGCAGAAATATATTATATATAATTTTTAGACAATCTCAAATCTAGAAGATAATGTAATTATTATATGTCTTAGAAATGAAGTAGTAAGAGATCAGAGAGACTGAGAAACTCAATTCCAGGGTTCTCCAGAAAAATGTCGTTAATAGGATGGGTAGATAGAGAGGCAGAGACAGAGATGATTTATTTTAAGGAATTGGGTCATGTGGTTGTGTGAGTTGGCGTGTTCAAATTCTGTAGGGCAGGCCCAGAACCTGGAACTCTTAGGTAGGAACTGATGTCACAGCCTTGAGACAGAATTTCTTTTTCCTCAGAAAACTGTTTTGTTCTTAAGACCTGTGACTAATTGATTGGGGAAGGCCCAAACACATTTTGAGGAAATCTTTACATAAAGTCAACTGGTTGGCCAGGTGCGGTGGCTCACACCTGTAATTCCAGCACTTTGGGAGGTAGAGGCCAGCGGATTGTCTGAGCCCATGGGTTCAAGACCAGCCTGGGCAACATGGCGAGACCTCGTCTCTACAATAAATCAAAAAATTGGCTGGGTGTGATGGCATGCACCAGTAGTTCCAGTGACTTGGAAGACTGAGGCAGAAGGATCACGGGCTGAGACTATGGTGGCCGTGAGCGTGCCACTGCACTCCAGTCTGGGTGACAGAGTGAGACTCCAACTCAAAAAAAGAAAAAGAAAAGTCAACTGGTTTTAGATAATGACCCCCCTCCTAAAAGGCCTTCAGAGCAACATCTAGATGACTGTTTGATTGAATAATATAGCCCAGTCAAGTTGACACCCAAAGCTAACCATCTTGGGAACCTATGAAGGATATCGGGACTGGGAAAGGGGAGGACTCCCACCAAAATCTCTCCGGTGACAAAAGCCCTGCTTCTCAACAGCCCATAGCGTCATGGCCAGCAGTCCATTGAGATGGTCACCAAGAGAGCTTCAGGTGTGCTGTCCCAGGCATGAGGCGTAACCTCTCTTCCAGGTTGAGGGGGAGGGCTCAGGACTCCCTGCAACCTGGGGTGTGGCCTAGTGCCCTTCAGGGACAACCTAATCATAATGATCTTGTTCAATTACTGGCTCATTTTTTCCTCTTCTTAAGGCAACATGCATCAGTCAGAGCATCCAACTGATGCCCTTTCAAACATTCACAAGGAGAATCTGACCCAATAAATATTAAATTCATTACAGTAATCAATGCAGAGTGGGATGAAGGCCCGGGAAACTTGGTTGTCCTTATCTGTGTCTTGATCCAAGGAAAAAAACATAAATTTTGCCAAAGCATTTTTTCTTGTGAAATAAACCTTGCAGGAAAGCAGGAGTCATCTCTGTAGGCCCAGTGGTATGTTACATATGAGTACTTTGCCCTTCTTTCGATAACAGTTGCTTTAGTAGTGGGTATGGAAAATAGCTACTGATGTGAAGCTCCCTCTCTGCCTTGACCATGGCAAGTGGCGTGAAAGAAAGCTCAGATCAGGAGTTGGTAAGGAAGGATTGCAGGACCTCATGGCCAGCATCTGTGGAACGCTTACCCACCACTTACATTCTCTGTGACTTCCTTTTGATCTGCCTTAGGAATTTTTGCCTGTCACATCACCTTGAAATTGCATAGTACTTCAGATTTTTTGATGTGAATATTAAATGGCACAGAGCATATGCTAACTCTCTAGCATAGCACAGGAAAAGGAGAGGAGAGACTTAAGGCCCTCTTGAAATCCTGATATGTGGCATGTGCGTATGTTGGTTTGACTAATCAAATGTGGTCTGAAGCATAGTCATTTCTTAATAGCTTTCAGGAGAAATCATTTCTCCCTTAGAGAGTCTTCAAGTACATATCTGGCTACTTTTACAAACCCTAGCAGTCCACCCCAGGTTTTCTAAAAGAATCACATAAACAACCACACATGTATATAATAGTTTTTGTGTTGCCAGTATACCTAAGGAATGTTCCCTTGTTTCAGTAAATGAAGAAACAATACTATCCCCATTTCATTTACAGAGAAGCTGTAACTATCCCCTGTAATTAAAATCGTTTTCAAAACAAAAGGTCCTAAAATAATTTTTGAGCAAATCTGGGAAAGGCGATGAAGGGGGTATTGGACAGGGAAGAAAAACATTAGTTTAATTGGAAGAGACAGCGGTGGTTTGTGGCTGGTCATGTGCAACCCACAAAGCCCTCTAGCTTTGAGATCAGATATGGCATACTATATCATGACAAAAGCCATCCCAGGACCATGTTTATTACTTGGTGAGTCTACTGGTAGCTTTCCATTGCCATTTATATAATTATAAAATAAACTCAAACTTCTCTAGAATGACTCGATAGCAGAATGAGTTTGGGACAGCAAATAAAATAAGCCTACATATTTCCCTCTGTGTTTAGGGACCTGAGATGAATTATTTCCCTATTTTCCTTGGATGGGATGATTGCTATAAAATTTGCTTCACTTATACTTTGAAGATATTTTAGTCTGCTATTCATTTTCCTCTCAAAATCTTGGCAATGATTTTCTAATTATATGGCTGATACATGCATATTGTGGAAAGTTTGGAAAATAAGGAAATAATAAAAATTAGAATATCCTTAATACTACCACCAGAAATGATCACTCTTCAGATTACATAGATTTATACATAGATTTTTACAAAACTTGAATATACTTTACAGAGTTTTGAATTCTGCTAGTTAATTTAACACTATGTTTTGACTATAGTCTGATACCATATTTTAAAAATTTTAATGGCTATATATGGTTCTGTTATCATTCTCTTCTTTAAAATAAAACTATTCATTCAGTTGGCATTCCGGTATTCTCTCATCCTTATTTTTTCTTTTTGCATTGATCATTTTTGTATATTAAATCTTCATTTGCATATCTTAGTATTTCCTTAAGACATATTTACAACTAATTTCTATAAATTGAGCACCAATGTATATTTCTACCAAGTGTATGACAAGTATAGTTTAATTTTCTTAAATATTTTACTTTTTATAGGAAAACTATAACTCATTATTTTAATTTGCAGTTCTTCAGTTACTAATAGAGTTAATATCTTTAGTGCTTATAAATATTTGTATTTTTCTTTTCCCAAATTGTATTGTTCTTTGTTATGTTTCTATTGGAAAATTAATATATTCCTTATTATATTGAGAAGCATTTTTTGTATATAGTAAAAACATTTTACCTTTTAAAATATTTCTCTGGTTAACAGTTTGCCTTTTAATTTATTTACAATATTTTTGAAATATAGAAGTGGCTGAATTTTTGTGGTGAAATCCATTTTTTTCTTTTGAGAGTTTTCTCTCTGTGTTTTCCTTTGAATGATCTCACTTATTCAGAAATTAGATAATTATGTAACCATGTTATCTTTTAGTTTTTGATAATTTTATACTTATCACTTTAATATAGCTAAAACTTATTTTTATTTATGACACAAGAAAAGAATATAACTTGATTTTCCTCATAGGACTATATATGTGTACATGGGTAAATACAGGATATGTTTCTGTATAGGAGTGGGTATACGTTAATATGTGGCTTATATGATGTCTTCTTAGTAATGTGTTAAAGGTATACTTGACAGCTGTCAGATTATGTTATGCACTTGTTTATGTTGATTTGCTTATAGATGTTTTTCCTCTAAGAACCACATTGTTTTAAAGATCACAGATTTCCTCTTTGTTTTAACATCAGTAGGAAAACCCCTTCTTTACACTAATGATATTTTGTAAACTGTATTAATTAGGTTTGCCGGAGCCCAACAGAGACCACATCTTCCAAGGCCTGACGCAGGACCAGGGCTTCTATACGTCCAAAGACTTTTTGCCACTTGTAGCCAAAGCCAGTAAAGCAGGTATACACATTATCTTCTATTTTCAATGTTGTCTGTTCTTTCTTATGTATTATAAATTTATATTAAATTCAAGCTTGAACATTGTTCAGATCTCAAATTGATCTCTGCGATATTACCAATTTAAAGTAAAAAAATAACCTGATATAACAGTTTGCCAGAATCATCATTTGCCCATTCTTCCAATAAAGCATCATCATAAAGATTTTCCACTGTATTATATATAGGCCACAAATGTGTCTTGAAAAACTGCTTCAAAGTAAGGGAGTCCTTAACAAACATTGGAGGATGTTTTTAAAATAAATAGCAAGACCTTCAGTTTGGGTACTATTTTAGAATAGAATGAATCATTACATGTCTTACATGATTTGTGTCCATGCAGGCAGAAAAATTACATGTCTCTTCTTGAATGGTAATTTTATGAGGTTAAAGTAAAAGACTTTGATAGACACCCTAACACTTTCTACATCCTAAGAAGAAAGGCTGAAGTCAATGTAGGGTCATGCTTTGTCTAGACCACAGTCATTGTTTTAGTGATGAAGAGGTTGGAATATTCTCTCCAAAATATTCCAGATCATCTAAATGCTTGAAGTATATATTTTTATAAAGGTCTGAGCTACAGCTAGAGCTCCATCTAATTATGTGCAAAAATGATATGTTCTTACATTTTTCTCCCAAAATGTATAAAGGTAAGATACTTTCCATATTCAACTATTCTACAGAAGTTTACAGCTAAAGACACATACCATCTCCGCCTGTATCCTCCAGGAGAACTAGGCACTTGTGTCGCTGCCATGCTTTCTGAGGAAGGTCATAGTGCACCCAGCATATATTTGAAAATTACAGTGTTGACTGTGTAATCCCAAATACAAAGTCTTCTGAGCAAAATGATTACACTTATTGAGATTGTAGGTCTATTCTATTGTTGGTGTCATTTCAAAAAATTATAGTAATTTATCTTATCAACAGTTTTATTTAATCTGATAATACAGTGCTACCTAACACATAGAGAACACCTGCATTTTACTTTCTTACAAAGATCTTCATATGGTCACAAAATATTCATATAGATGCCCTTGAGAAATGGACACTTAGAAAGTCATATTTCTTTGCCCAATTTAAAAAAAAAGAAAGAAAAGCAGTCAAAGGGAGAAAGTTTTATTTTAACTATTAAAAGAAAATAGTTTTCAGAAATTCTTCAGTTACATAAAGGGCACTAATTCAGCATGTTAATTTTCAGAGTGTATAAAATGTGATCAATTACAGAGCTATATGTTAGACATTATATAAGATAACATAAAAACAAAGTATTTTAGTGAAATGCTGCAAATTATTAACCCAAGTCATAAAGATCACTTTTTTTCTAACAAGCAGAAATTTAATTGTGCTGAGTTAAAGGCACATATCATGACTTTGACAAAGAGAGTTTTAATTGATTGATTCTGGTTGATTATGACCTAAACTCTTCGAAATGTGCTGTAGCAATTCTTCTAGAAGGAAAAAAGGAAGCTAAAGGTACTGACTATGAAATTATATTATGAGCATATTTTAAAAATGGGAATAAAACTGTCTTTCAATGAAGCAGAATAATTTGATAGTGACACTTCATCCTGGAAAACTGCAAGATGCAATTTTACACTGCTTTGAGTCCAAGTATCTTTTGAGCTGTCATGCAGAAATGGCTTCTCTACTTGAAAATGGGGTTTTCCTTTCATCATTCAGGAATGTGCGCCTGTCACTCTCCATTGCCATCCATACGGGGAGCTGTGATTGTACTCGGAGCTGGAGACACTGCCTTTGACTGCGCTACGTCCGCCCTGCGCTGTGGCGCTCGCCGCGTGTTCGTTGTCTTCAGAAAAGGCTTTGTTAATATAAGAGCTGTCCCCGAGGAGGTAAGATGGAACTCTCAGGAAATGTGGAGTTGTAATCTAACTGACTTTAGGAGATGATGCTGTCAATGTTCACACCATCCGGGAGTTCTTGAAGTTGTCCAATGCAAATTTTAAAATTTCTGGACTACATGGAGTTATTTTGTTTTCATTCAGACATTCCAAGTAAAAAAAAAATTATAATACTGATTTGGATAAAGTAAGAAATTTATTTTTGTCCACATGCAAGTGCTTCTTCTTGTCAGTGTTAGTATCTTTGAAGGGCATTCTGTTTAACTAGGAGCAGTGGAATGTGCTGTGCATTCCATATCCTGTAAAACAGGTGCTCTTCACAAAATACATGGGCATTAGAAGAATGTGGCTACTAGAGACCTTTGGGATTTTCCATAAGCCAGGTTTAAAAACATTCAAAGATGTAGACCTTGGTCATACTTACAGTCATTTCGTTCTTCTGTGAAGCAAATAGAATTAAGGGTTATAGTGTTGTAGATTTTTTTTTAAAGAACTCTAATGTAAGCACTATGTAGAATTAATAGTTAACTTACTAAAAATGACAAATTTAAAAGTATTTCATTCTTACAGGAGATTGGTAACCAATCTTGGTCGAGGCATCTGCTAGTTACCTATACCACAGACTTCTCAAACTTTAATGTTATTAGAGAAAGATGATGCCTTATAAAGGTTATTAGTCTTGATACCAAGATCCAAATGTATCTGCAGAAAGATAAGCTGCTCATTTTATTCAAATCAGTATTATGAAATTTGCTTGTTTTAGAATGTGTGAACATATGTGGAGTCTCTATACCAGGCAAGAATTATAACCGTAGTCAATAGGCAATTTGTCACATGTAGATTAACCACATTACAAATTTATCTTATCAAGATATCAGAGTCACCATTGGTTTATGGTTTTGAATGTCGCTTTTATTCTCTGGACTTTTCTCCATCTAATGTACCTTTTAGACTTTTTCTGAAATCAAAGGTGGTCCTAAAATCACAATTGTTTTTCTTTTCCCCCTGGGATGATTCTTAGGCATTAATACTATCATGTCATTTTACAAATAAAAAAGTGGAATTAAGTGACTTGCTGATCTTTTTTTTTTTTTTTTTTGAGTTGTAGTCTCACTCTGTCACTTAGACTGAGCTGGGCTCCGGCGATCCTTCCACCTCGACCTGCTGGGCTCCGGCGATCCTTCCACCTCAGCCTTCCAAGTAGCTGGAACTGTAGGCAGGTGCTACCACACCTGCTAATTTTTGATTTATTGTAGAGATGATGTCTCACCAAGTTGCCCAGGCGGGTCTCAAACCCGCAGGCTCAGGCAATCCACTCACTTCGGCCTCCCAAAGCGCTGGGATTACAGGCTGAGAATTGACTATGGGGAGTAGAGTCAGAAGCAGAGAGGCCATCAGGGGCTGTTGGCCAAAGTGATAGATTGCAGGAGGGAAAGTATCAGAATCGAGGTATAGCTCCAAAGGCTAGCACTCGGGGAACTGCACTCTGGATGCCAAAGTGTTGAGGAGAGGCAGTGGGTCCTTGGGGTCATGGATCATCTGCCTGCAGTAAAACCTAGTGGAACTCAGGTAGATCTGGTCTTAATTAAAACCAGAAGGAGCACATGTTTGGATGTTTATTATTCACTTACAAGAAACCCATTTTTTTTTTTTTTTTGAGTTGGAATCTCACTCTGTCGCCCAGACTGGAGTGCAGTGGCACGCTCCTGGCCACCGCAACCTCGACCTGCTGGGCTCCGGTGATCCTTCCGCCTCAGCCTTCCAAGTAGCCAGAACTACAGGTGCATGCTACCATGCCTGTCTAATTTTTTATTTATTGTAGAGACGAGCTCTCACCAAGTTGCCCGGGCGGGTCTTGAACCACAGGCTCAGGCAATCCACTTGCCTCGGCCTCCCAAATTGCTGGGATTACAGGCTGAGCCACCGAGACGGCCTAGAAACCAATTTTTTATTTGGTCTTAAAACTTATTAACCTTGAGCTCTGTGGGTGCAAGGGCTGTGACCATCTCTCTTGGCCACATTTGTCTCCCCCTGATCAGCACAACAGGTGCCACACAGAAAGTGTTCAATGAATGATTGTGGAAGGATGTTCTGGGAGGAATCAACACCCAAGGCTTTTAGCATGACAGGGGCTAATACCCCCTAAGGTGGAGACTTGTGATAGCACTGGACCGTTGAAGGCTCATCTGGTAACTTTAGGCAGAACTTCTGAAATAAAAGGAGTAGTAAGTGATACATTATCACAGTGTGCAAAGATTGCAGGGTTGGGGCACTGACCCAGGCTTATTCTTTTTTAAAATTGGGGATTTCTGGCATCTGTAGAGGTTCCAGTGTAAATCCATCATGACCATCACTTGGTTTTGTGTACATCTAAAGGGGCTCAAGATAGGGCAGTGCTGCACTGGTAAGGCTGCAAGGCTGAGTAGAGGTCCCATGTCATATATCTATTTCAAGATGAGAGTTTCGAGAGACTAGGACATACTCCAAACCAACATAAGGATGTTGGGAGCAACATGAATTGTAGTTAGTAAAGTGCCTCATCATCAGACATGCCAGCATACAAAAGTCCCCTGGCGCAGTCTAACTCTCATTCTTGGAGAGAGAGAAATACAGAACAGTAGAGAGTCTTCTCATCCTTTAGTGTCAAATATGAATGGTGGCAGAGGTCAGTTGCAGTTAACATGGAATGGTTTGAGACCATTGTATCAGAGCTAGTAGCCAAGAACCATATGATTGGCTAAATAAATGTCTTAATCTACAAAACAAGGAGGCATCACTCAATAGATGCTTCAGTGACAAATTCATCCCATTTCTCTAATACAGAGGTTTAGAGGTTTTAAACTTGAGTGTGCTCTTGGACACAGGAGCAAGTCACCTGCAGGGCTTGTTAAACAAGATTGCTAGACTCTCTCCCCAGAGTTTCCGATTTGGGAGGTGTGGGTGGGCCTGAGAATTTGCATCTCTAACAAGTTCCCTGGTGAGGTGGAGGCCACTGGTCTTGCTCTACTGTGTCATCAGCTTGGTTTCTAGCTGTCTAATTAGAGCCAGGAGCCGTTTGCTGTTTGGAGGCCATTCTGTCTTAGTTAAGAAAGCATTAATGCTAAAGGATATAGATTTGATGAGACGAAGATACCGAGGCATCATCAGCATATTGATGTAATTCTGATTCCAAATGTCTCTCTGGCTCCCTTGTGGCCTCACACACATGCTAAATAGGATGCTACTGACACACCAGTGCTCCCCGGCTAGGGTCCTTGGGGAAACCAGCCAATCACTCAGCACTATCCTCTAAGAAGATGAGGGAAATCTGTTAATAATTCCCTCCAGTACTTTCTGCAAGCTTAAATAGTTGAGATTAAGTTTCACAGGATAACAGAATCCCCCAAAATGCTGGTATTAAAAGCTGTTGACAGATCAGATAGCACTGCAAGCATGCTTTAGGCGGCTGGAATCCCTAAAAGGAGGCGTGAAGGTCAGAACTCCACAGACCTGCGGAAGTGGATACATTTAAAGGATAAAGCTGGGGAAGGACTTTGTAGCTCTTATTAATTATTGCTGAGACGAGCATGGTTACAAAATTGTTTTTACTAGCACAGTCCCCCACGCAAGGATATTTCAAGCATCTCTTGCTCACACACTCCATTTCCCAACAGCAAGCAACAGATCTTCAATTCTGCCATTTTTAGGGGGCTTCCTTGCCACTCCCTGGGGCCCCTTGGCTTTCCCCTCTTTGTCAAGATGGAACTGATTAGACTTCGCTACACCTTTCCCCCATATTTTAGCTATTCAGCGGGTCAACTGACTTGATACTTAATGCTGCTTTATCATTTTATGAAGAAAAATTACAATACCAGATTGCCTGGCCTGTTAGTCCAAATTTTCTTTATTTGTTATTGCAATTCTGAAATAATACATCTTCTTGTGAAAGAAAGTGCTTTTTGCCCAAACCTTCTGGCACCTCACAGAGGACCCCCAATAGATCACTCATGTGGCATGAACTCTTGGCCTCCTCTCGGACATTTTTAATATCAAATGATATTGAAATTACATCCATGGATAGTTGTATCATCTCTATTTTGTGGCTAAACATGCAGTTTTCTACAAGTAACTGGTGCTTTCTAGTTTTTATTTAATTTCAAGAAAGATGAACTGGAGACTGTTTTTAGATAAGAGCCTCTGTAGGCTGACAAATGTAATTGTACTTAGTGAGGGTGATGTGTACAACAGCTTGTCCACCTGTGGCACCTACACATCTGATGCGTTGGCGTTCTTCATGGAAAGTGATCAGAGACATGCTAGCATGATTGGCTCAGGTAGCTAAGAACAAGCAAGTAAGTACATGCGCAAAATTTCCCCCCGGGCACAAAAAAGCTAATTAATGGAAGCCCGGGACTCCCATGGGGCTTGGATGTGAAGTACACCTTTAATACTTGATGGTGATGGGTAATGACATTCCAATGATGTGTATGTGTTTATCTTTGTGAAAGTTGGGAAAATGTAGTATAGTATGGAAAGTTAGACTGGACCATTTGTGTACCTAACCCTGAATTGTACCCCACATCTTTAAAATAAAAAATTTTTAAAAAGAAAAATATAGGCCGGGCTCGGTGGCTCAGCCTGTAATCCCACGCTTTGGGAGGCCGAGGTGAGTGGATTGCCTAAGCCCGCGGGTTTGAGACCCGCCTGGGCAACTTGGCGAGACCTCATCTCTACAATAAAATCAAAAAATTAGCCAGGCATGGTAGTACACGCCTGTAGTTCCAGCTACTTGGAAGGCTGAGGCGGAAGGATCGCCGGAGCCCAGCAGGTCGAGGCTGTGGTGGCCGGGTGCGGCCACTACACTCCAGTCCGGGCCACAGAGCAAGACTCCAACTCAAAAAAAAAAAGAAAAATATAATACAAAATTGAGTACTAATATAAAAAAAAGAAAAGGTAGACTGGGACGGACAAAAGGAAACTATGTAAAAGTTGGAGCACTTGGTTGTGGGTTAGATACTCTGAGTATCTGTAAAACGTGTTGTAATTGTAGGCTTCTAGATTTTTTTCCATTCTCCAAATTTGATATTTTTAACATTCAGACGAATATATATGAATGATGTAAAATCTGGACAAGAAGGCTCTCTTTCTTCATGAAATGACAACTCTGTACTAAAAATTTTAGCAATATTATAAATAGTATACTCGAAACAAGTTGCAATGAACGTATCTTCAGTCAGTTGGTGAGGTACAATCTACTGTATTTAAGACATGGATATCAAAGAAACTGACAAGTGATGCTGTCAGAATTCTACACTATATGTGATAATTCAGATGATGAGAAAAAGAAGAAGACTGCAAATAGGCTAGTAGCCAACCAAAGCTTGTGCACAGTTAAGATGATACATTTTAAAAGCTTAACTATTTTCATACTTTCGAGGGAGGTTGTTGCATTATGTTGACTAGGAATATCGGTAGAGCTGAAAACTAGATACTTTTTAAAAAGCTTTACCAATCTTCTTTCATACATATCTTTTATATTCATATATAGTATATATAGCTATATATATTCATATTATATATATAACTATATATTCAGATATATGCACATACAGATTCATTACAAGTGAGCATTGTCACCTGCTATGTCACTATCAAGCCTTATTAAGTAAGAATAAGTTGTTACTGGTCTCTTAATTTTTTATTTCAGCAGTTATTAATGGAAGTGGTAGATATGATTCCTTGATTCTTGCATCTTCTCAGTCGTGTCTTCCTTATTTGTATTGTCCTTTCCACTGGTGAGATTTGGCTTTCATTCAAGGAGCTTTTGTGGTCTTTGGCAGGTTTAGCATGATGATGGCAACCTGCTGGGGCGATGACCACATGGACAGTTGTGCCATCATCCTTGCCATTTCCTGTACACCCATTCATAGTCGATGACACATTTCTTCCTGTAAACCTGGATGATTTGCCAACTTGCTGACCTTGAGAGTATCCTCACACAACCTGAACTTCATCATCGTTTTGAATGAGCAGCGCTTGAGCATTGTACTTCTGTCTCAGCTCTTTGGAAAGACAGGAAGATGCACTCTTTCTGCTAGTGTGGGAAGGGTATGGAAGTGCTTTTTGTGGTTCAGGCTTCTGGTCAGAAGTCACAAAGGGATCAAACCTTGTATTGGTGGCTTCCATTTTGGCAACTGCCCCCAGGGGGATGAGACCTGCACCCTCCACTCTGTTAACTTTTGTGTGGAAATTAGAAGCCCCTTTTTAATAGTCACCTCAGCTTTTCAATGTCTTCTTCTATAAAATGAAAATGTTAAAAAAGCAATTTGTGTAATTTATTAAATACACATATTAGTCAACATTGATACTATTCAAAAGACAGAAATAATTGAAAAACACATATGACTTAACATAAAAATGATGAATTGCCATTCCTTTTTAAAATATAAAGATGTGGGGCACAATTCGAATTCCAATTTTTAAAAAAAAAGTCAATTTATTTTTAACAATTATTTATTTATTTATTTTTAAGATGTGGGGACAATTCAGGATTAGATATACAAATGGTCATTGTACAGGTCAAGTTTGGGCCTCTCTTTGATCCTCACTTTATCTGGTTTGACATCAGGTACCCTTATAGACATTGTGTCCCCCCTGTCCCACCCCAGCAGCACCCCACTACTGCCAATCTCTTTCTTACAGTAAATGTTTAGGGTCTGCTTATGAGTGAGAATGTGTGATACTCTGTTCTTTGTTTCTGTGATAGATCACTGAATAGGATAGATTTTAAATCCATCCAAGTTGCTGCAAAATCCGTATGTTTGTCCTTCTTTACAGCTGTGTAATGTTCCATCATGTATATGTACCATATTCTTATTATCTAGTCCAGTTTTGATGGGTAGCACAGTTGGTTCCACGTTTTTGCTATTGTGAATAGTGCTGCAATAAACATGCATCTGCTGTATCTTTTTATGAAATGATTTGAGTTTCTCCAAGTATATTCCCAGTAAGGGAATTGCTGGGTTATGTGGAAGGTCAATTTCTAGTTCTTTTAGAAATTGCCACACTGTTTTCCAAAGAGGCTGTACTAGTTTACACTCCCATCAACAGGGTAGAAGTGTTCCCTTTTCGCCATATCATCTCCAGTATCTGTTATTTTTTGAGTTATTGATGATGGCCATTCTGACTGGAATTAGGTGGTATCTCAGTACAGTTTTAATTTGCATCTCCTTGATGACTAGTGAGACTGAACATTTTTTCATGTGTCTATTGGCTGCTCATATGTCTTCTTTTG
>CAUYQG010113093.1:0-12553 GCA_963574415.1 Tarsius wallacei
TTGCCTGAGCCCGCGGGTTCGAGACCCGCCTGGGCAACTTGGCGAGACCTCATCTCTACAATAAATCAAAAAAATTAGCGGGGGGTGATAGCGCACGCCTGTAGTTCCAGCTCCTTGGAAGACTGAGGCGGAAGGATTGCCGGGGCCCAGCAGGTCGAGGCTGCGGTGACTGGGAGCGGCCACTGCACTCTAGTCTGGGCAACGGAGTGAGACTCCAACTCAAAAAAAAAAAAAAAAAGAAAAGATGCATCAAGCCACGGCAGAGCCTCCGACCCTAAATAGCACTCAGCAGTGCTGGAAGCAGATTAAGTATGACATTTTAGTCCCTTCAAGTAGAAGTTTTAAGGGTTTTAATGGGTGTGCAATCACAGAAGTTTGCGGATTCCAGGTGCGGGGTTTATTTTCTTCTGTATGGTCATTTATACCAAGATAAAGCAGTGGAGGGTGACTGCCTCAAGAAAGAACAGGGAAGGAAGAAACAAAGGGAAAGAATATACATTCCTCTTCCTTGTGTTCAAATCAGAGTCATCTCTAAACATTTCTCTTTCTGGGCTGGCAGATGCTTTTGGATGCATGGCAAGGTCAGCATGTCTTGAGCCCAAGGCACAGCAGGCATTGCAACAGGATTCTCTGCATCACAGAGCTTGGAAGCCTTGGTTCAAGCCACATTCTGAACATTTGCTCAAACTAGTTTCCCTGTGTTGAAAGTAACTCCCCAGCTCTGCCACTCACCTCTTCTCTCCAGCAACACCTCCTTAGAGGCTCAGCTCTGAATCACCTCCTTAGGGACATTGTCCTCAGGCACAGATTGCTGTAGGCGACCCCTCCTTCCTGTCCTTCACCAGGGCCCTTGTCTGAGTATTATGTGGTCAGTGGCTTATGTGTCTCTTTCCTTTCTGGTTGCAGGATTGCTTATGCTACTGAGCCAGCAGCACTTCGTCCTCCTGTACTTAGCAAATGCTCAATATGCATTGTTGAAGAGGACTGGTGAAATGAAATCACTTCAGCTTTACCAGCTGCAGCGATCTTTCCACCACAGCCTTCCAAGTATCTAGAACTACTGGCAAGCACCACCATTCCCGGCAAAATTTCTGATTTATTGTAGAGATGAGGTCTCGCCAAATTGTCCAGGCTGGTCTCGAACTCGCGGGCTCAGGCAATCCACTCACCTCAGCCTCCCAAAGTGCTGGGATTATAGGCATGAGACACCATGCCCGGCCTACTAGAATTATTGTGTCTGGCAGGAAACAACCATAGATTCAGAATTGTAATACGTGACAGCGAATCCTTCTCATTCTCTTTTTCTTCTCCTCTGTCTCCTCTTCCTCCTCCATGACATACAACGAACATCAGGAAATTCTAAGTGTATCTGACTACTAATATTCAAGACATCTGGCCATAGAATTTTGGAAATAAATTGCTTCTTGTTTGGGCCATGTCAAATGTTAAAGCTGGAGAATGCATTTTTTTGGGCTGGCATCCTATCATTAAAAGCTGTGCGTTTTCTTGAGCACTTGAGATTTCTGAATGAATACATGATTTAGACATATTCAAATTGAAACTAGTGTATAAGAGCCTTGTCGATTATGGTTCAATTCTCAGCTCTGACTCTTACCATGAATTCAAGCAATTTACTTAAAACTTCTTGATGCTGCTTTCTCATCTGTAACAGAGTTATTGCAAAGATTTGATGAAATAATAAAAATAGAGCATTTGGAATGCTATGTATAAGAAGTACTCAATAAACATGAACTTTTGATTCGATTATTATAAATAAAATAACCAATTCCACACTACACTCAAAGTGTCAAGATTTTGATGTGATGTTTGTCTATTACATTGCTATGTATACTGAAACTTGAGTTTCAGGCTTTTTCATCTTATTTTTTCCTCCATGCATGTACCTATTAGATATTGCTTAATTTCATTTATTCATTCATGTATTCATCCATGGCAAGGCTACATATCAACGTCTTCACTCAACGTTTTCAAAGTCTCTCTCTCAATCTCTCTCTGCTCTCTCACTGGTATCCTGGGAGCTGCTGTTGGTCACTAGCACCTTCCCAGCTCCCACAAAACAGAAAAACAGATTCAAAGAAGGCCTGGCTCAAGGGGTGAGACAGAAAGATTTGGAGGCATGCCAGCAAAATTGAATACATAATAACTCGTTTAATCGGTTCAATAATTCTGTGAATTAGATGCTGTTGTTATCCCCGTTTTACAAATAAGGAAACTGAAACAGAGAGCAACGAGGTAGCTTGACCAAAGCTGAACAGTTAGAAAGTGTAGGAGGTAGAAATCAAGTCCAGGTAGTCTGGCTCCTGAGCGATACGAAAGTCATCTCATGGCTGTTCTGGAAGAACTCATCATCTAGTTCAAGAGACAGGCGGAAAAATAGAGATAACACATTAAAACATGGACTAGTAAATGTTCTGGGAGCAGAGAGCAGGGAATGGCCAACTAGCCGGGGAAAGAACAAGGAAATGTCCACACGGGCAGGGGCATGCCGTCCTATCCTGAAGTATAAATGGGTTTCCCAGGTGGAGAGAGGTATGAGGACATTGTGGGTTATAGCAACAGCATGTGCAAACACCAGCAGAGGCAGAAGTGCCTGACGCAGCTTGAGGACCGTCAGAGGGTTGTTGGAGTAGACACACAGAAGACGACATTGGAGACATGTCATCGGACAATCTGCAATCTTGGAATTTGAGAAAACAGCAGAAGCAGGAAGGTCATCCCCACCCTCCCCTTTTCCTTCTCTCATGAAGCAGGTAAGAAGACCCTCATTATAGTGGTGCCCTCCCTATGCTCAAAGGGAAGGAACAGTCTTATCTTGGAAGACATAGAGACATAGAAAATAATCAAGCAAACCTTGCTACTGTCGGGGTTCAGAAAACGATACCCCCAAAGTTCGGTGCTTTGACATGTTGAACACTTTAAACTGAAATAGGAAGGCCATCAAAGAAGCCTCAGAACCAAAGACTTCTAATCTTCTCTTGTTCCTCCTCCTCCCTGCCCCAAGCACACTGAGCCTCTGAATTTTCCTTATTTGACTAAGGAAACTTCTTTCCAAAAGAAATGCAATGGTCTTAAGCCTCTCTCCCTAGGATCTCATTGTATAATCAGAAAAGATTAATCAGCAGAGAAGAGAAGAGACTAAAAGTCTGTCAGCCCACCCAGATAAACTTTTCATCTGTTTTTCTGAGGGTAACTCTGAGAGATTACCTGGGAGACTTTACTGATATAATAAAACAACCTTTGTTCACAGTGAAGTTCTGCCCCTTACCTTCCCACTACTTTTCTCAGAGTCCAGGAGAACTTTGTCCCAGGTCATTGTTCTTTGGGCTCATTCATTTCCCCTGAAAATCATTTACTACACCTCTCAATTGCCTACATTCCACCCCCATTCTATTCTCATCTATGAAGATGGTTTTGAAGGCTCAACAATCTGGCCCTTCTTTGAGTCTCATATCTGTGGGACGTGTGGGTCCAGTTGCATGTTAGTACATCTGTTGCAGCTCTTTTCTCTATAAATCTCTTTTCTGTCAGTCATTTCAGTGAACCTTCAGTGGGTAGAGGGAACACTTTCCATACTAAGTTCCCCCTCATTTAGATCATAGTTTTTTTTATCCAATCACTATTCTCTATGACAATCCATTTCTTCATCTAATCTAGCATGAAAATACTCAGGCCTCTGTTTCTTTAGGTCTTCATTTTCAAAGGTTCCCACGCCACATAAAACCTATATTAAATACATTTGTTATGCTTTTCTCTTGGTTAATCTGTCTTTCGTTATAAAGGCCTCAGCCATGAACCTAGTGGTGTGTGAGGAAAAGACGTTTCTTTTTCCCGATAACTCCATGCTGAGAGCTCCCGGTTGTATCCTATAGAAAATGATAAGAGAGTAGAAGATTTTAAAGCATGGGAGAACCATGATTAGAACTGTATTTTATAAAGATCTTCCTAGCACTGAAGGAGAGTAAGGTATGATGATGTAGATCACGTCAAGTGCAGAAAGAGATTAAAGTTGTTGCATTCATTCAAATGAGAGATGACGAGAGTATGATTTAGGGCAGCGGCAGTGGGCAGTGGATTTCAAATGTCATCTTGTGGATTAGGGGTCCAAATACTAACTTATCAGTTTGTATCCTGATGATACTGACATTAGTTTGCATCATGATTCTGCTCTCTGAGATACTGATAGATGTTAATCATGTGTCTTCTATGAACTTGATATGTATGTCTCTCATAACTTTACCTAGATCAGTAATTAAAATATTTAACAAGGCCATTGCTTTGCTGGACTCTGGTGTGGCCATGTGCTCTTTGAGCTGTGGCTACCACCATGTTTCCTAAGCTCTGACCCCCTCTCCTGTCTTGGAGAGGTGAATCTTCTCTCTCTCTCACTCACTTTCTAAATAAATTATATTTTCTTTTCTTTTTTTTTTTTTTGAGTTGGAGTCTCACTCTGTCACCCAGACTGGAGTGCAGGAGCGGCCACTGCGCCTCGACCTGCTGGGCTCCGGTGATCCTTCCGCCTCAGCCTTCTGAGTAGCCGGAATTACAGGCACGCGCTACCACGCCCGACTGATTTTTTGATTTATTGTAGAGATGAGGTCTCACCAAGTTGCCCAGGCGGGTCTCAAACCCGCAGGCTCAGGCAATCCACTCACCTCAGCCTCCCAAAGCGTGGGATTATAGGCTGAGTATATTTTCTAATCTATAAAAAAAGACATTTAACAAAAATGACAAGGTGAAAAGTGTCCAGGAATCACCTTCTAATTTAATATCAAACTCTCTTCTTCTCTCCATAGGCGTACTTTGGAATATGGACACAGAATCAATCTGTCTTAAAGTTTATAATCCTTCTCAGGATGTAGCCCCTTTTAGAGTCTTCAAGCACAGGAGCATTCCCAGTTTTTCTCTGAAATATCTGCAGTCTCCTTTCCTGCAGCCAAGTATAAGACTTGGGTTATAGCCAAACATTCTTCTTCTTGCTCCAGGATTGTTCAAACAATGCTCACTACTTTGGGTTTTAAATGCAAAGTTTATGACTAACACCCTTATAACAAAAGAAAAACAAGAAAACAAGAAAAAAGCATAACAATTTTATATAACAAAGTCTTGTGTGACATAAGAGTCTCCAGAAATGAAAACCCAAAGTCCCAGGGAAAACTGCATTTTGATGCTAAATCTAATGCAAGAAGTGAATAGTTGTGGAGAAAAACAACTGGACAAAAAGGGGTAAGATCTAATGATAATAAACTTGGGGAACCTTTCTTGTATCTCTGTATGACATTCATTCCCCCTGGGTATGGGGCAAGACACCTGTCACATGAGAATCTTTGGGAGGAAAGAGGTCAGGGAGTGAATGTCCCAGGTGTTACGGATTGCTTTGAGGAAGGGGAGCTCTAGTTTCTATGGGGGAAGTCCTGCAGGGAAATATGAGGGAAGACAAAACAAGGGTGGGAGAAGGTTAAAGAGAACTTTTTGCTTCTGAAGCTCCTTCAGTTTCAAAGTACAACAGTATGCCAGGGCACCGTGTATTAGGGTATAGTGTTCTGAGCCCTGACACTTCTGAGCCTTGCTAGTTTGAAGGTTATTTTGCTGAGTAGGTAACACAAAGCAAAATGATAACGAGTAATTTCCTTTGGTCATTATAAAAAAATACAAGACAGTTTCCAACCATGTAATTTTTTAAACTTTCTGTTATCTTCTGAATGAGTCAAAGACTCTTGATTTGCAAATGACAAAAACTCGAGTGACAGTTGCCTCTCTATCCACTCTCAGTTATTTTATAACTTTCTAGTGTCCAAATAGGGAGATTTCCTTGTGTTAGAAATTATGAAATTAGAAAACACACAATACAGTTCCTTATAGCATAAGAGTAGAAAATGCACTGAGAAAGGAGACAACACATTTGCAATTCCAATCCCAACTGGACTTGGAGCCTCATTAAATTGGACGCGAGGAAGGGTTTTATCACTTATTGGATATATGACTTTGAGCAAGCTTCTTAATAAATCTGTGACTCAGTTTTGATTTCTTCAAAATAAGGATACCTTCAAAATACTAATACCTTCTTCATTGGATTTGTGGACTGCGGACTTCCTAAAAATACCTTCAAAATAACATGTTGATCAAGCAAAGCCAAGTGTATTACCTGCTGCAAGAGGAAGAAACACCACCTTGGCCAAGTATGTCTCAGAAGGGGAAGAACAAGGGAGGATGTCTATGAAACACAGGGGTTAGTGCAAAATGGACTTCTAGCACAAAGATTTGACAGGGATTGGACAGAGTTCAAAACGTGATAGCTTTGGATTGGTGGACATATGGAGAGGACGGTTTTGAAGTGCATCTTAATGAGTAAACAGATGTTGGACAAGTGACGAGTTCATGGAGTTGAGCAATCTGTTGTCCTGAGAAGAGGGCTCCATTCCAACAACAATTCTTTGATGCCAGCTCTGTGTTCTACAGTTCTATTACATTGTGACACTAATTGTCTGGAGTTAGCACAGATGTTAACAAGTTAAGGGCTCATGGCCACAAGACTGCCCTCCACCTTAGATACCAGCCGCAAGCCTCAGGTATTCCTGAGCCACTCATGCTTCTGCTAGGAAGACTGAAAATTTAAGAGTTCACACATCCTTGGGTTTGATCATTCATTATAAGGACTTTTAGAACCCAGAAAAGTTCTATACAAGGGGGTCCCCAAAAAACCTCTAATTATCGTTTGGAAAGTGGGTCCCTTGAGGTACACTTGGAATTTGTTTCTCTGCATCAAATGGTCAAAGTTTTTATCTGGAAGCTTTGAGAAGGTTGTGTCATGATTTGCAGGAGAAATGTCCCAAGTTGTGGCCAACAGGTGACTGGTTTTTCCACTATGTCAACACACCTGCCCATACCGCACTGAGTGTTAGCAGTTTTTGACTAAAAACGGCTTGACCTCCATGCCCCACCCACTCTGTACACCCTATCTTGCCCCAGGTTACTTTTTTTTATTTCCCTGATGAAAAAGTTCTCAAAGGGAAACATTTGCTGATGTGGAAGAGGTGAAACAAAAAATGGCAGAAGCACTAAAAGGCATCAACATTGACGAGTTCAAAAGCTGTTTTGAACAGTGGAAAAAGCATCTTGATAGGTGTATTGTATCAAATGCAGAGAACTTTGAAGGTGACTGAATTTAAACATGGAAGAATAAATATACAATTTTTAATAAGTAAATTCCAGGTATTTGGGGGATCCCCCCTCTACTTAAGATTATGGTTTATTATGAAGGATACAAGTGAACAGTCAGATGAAGAAGTACATAGGGCAAGGTTTGGGGGTAGGAGGCACAGAGCTTCCCCCCTCTGGGCATACCACCCTCTCAGCACATCAATGCGTCCACCACCCAGGAAGCTCTCTGAGCCTCACTGTCCCAGGGTTTTATTACACTGGCATAATTGACTAAATCATTAGCCATGTGTTTGAATTCAGTCTTCAGTCCTCTTTCCTTCCACAGAGGTCTCAGAGTGTGGCTGAAAAATTTCAACCAGTTAACTATGTGTGTCTATTTGAGACAGTGCAGGGACCCCTCTTAGGGGCCAGCATCCCTCGAACCTACACATATAAATAAAGAAAAATCTTAAGTTCCTTCAAGGGAAATTCCAGGCACCTAGCTAACTCTGAGAAGTAAATGAGAAATTTGAAAAACAAGAAGGCAATAGTAGTTTAAAGTAATAGCTTAAGGAAGCTAGAGTCATGGGATGTTTGGTTCACTACAGAAACTAAAGATATCTTAACATATGTCCTTGAGTTGTTTATCAGAAACCCACATAACCCCCCCTCCCCAACAAATGGATCCACTGGCAAGTAGACCCTAGATAAGAGAGAACTGAGAACTGAACACTGACTGCTGGTCTTTGCTCTAAATTTCTTCCTGAGGGGCCTGGAGGAAGTCACACCCACAGGCCGGAACTCAGCATTCTTTTCTGCTCACCCTCGGTCTTTGGACAAAGCTTCACCTCCTTAGCCAATCGCAAATCAGAAAAATCTTTAAATCTGCCTGTGACCTGTAAGTCTCTTGCTTTAAGACACCCAAACTTTTTAGGCCAAACCAATGTATAAACTCTATGTATTGATTTTTCCTGTCACTTCCGCTTTCCTGAAATTTACCCTTGCCTTTGAATACTCTTGCTTGCAAGTCATTGAGAGGTCTGGTCTTAAACACGAGTGGCTTAGTTTGCTTTGCTTGGCACCTTGCAAATAAAAACCCCCTTTCCTCCTGTGGCCAAGTCTTGGATGTTTGACCTTGCTGTACCCAGGTGAGCAGTTCGGCAACATGGTGACCAACTCTTGTGCTGAAGTTACCAAGGGCTTTTCCTCCCTCACCTCATTAGCATAAATTCAGGTTTGTTTGAAAGGGACTTATGATGAGGTTACAAAAGACACTCTTATCACTCAGGAAATTCCAAGGGTTTCAGGAGCCTGTGTGTCAGAAACCAGGGATGACGACCAAATATATTTTCTATTGTGCCACAAGGACTATGAATCCTAAGGACAATCTCTTGTCGGAAGAGAGGTTTAGGTGTGCAGTCTGTTGCTCAGATAAATGCATTTTTCAGGAAGTTTCTTAGTTAAACAATAACATTATTTATAACTTTACCTTCCTGAGTGAGAATTTCCTAAACTAGTAAAGTGATATTAATGCATATTCTTGTATTTCTTAATCCTATTAAGCTGTGTGGTAAATACAGGTTAAGACAGGAAGGCTATCCACCTCCCCCAGATTTTATTGGTTTAACTACAAAAATACATTTAAGGTGTTTAGCAAAAAGTAAAAATTCAAAAAACTAGCAATGTAAATCCGTATAAGCTTAAAATAGAGAAAGGTAGAAATTATGAACTACCTGCTGTAGCCCAGGAAAAAGTTAGTAGATTCATGAACAAGGTTCATGGCAGTGAGAATGGACAGGAAGGTGGTAAGCAAGAGTTCTTCAGAATATAGAACGTAGAGGACTTTATAGCAGATTGAAAGTCGAGGGTGAGGGGAGGGAAAGCGTGACTATCATTGCCAGTTGGGTGAATGATAAAATTATAAAGCTACTCACGACGATATAGAATGAAGAAAATGGAGCAGATTTTGAAAAATGAATTTAATTTTGGGTATGTTGCTGTTGCCTGGAACAAACAGGAATGAAAAGGCACTCTATATTTTTAAATTAATAACACATGGAGTGTAGTACTTGCTGGGAGACATTTAACTCAGGAGGCAGTTGGAAACACGGGTCTGGAGTTCAGAATGGTGGTTAACGATTGAAGGTCAAAAGAGAATAAAGACCAATGATCTGGCCCAGTGGATTGCAGCCTCTGTCCTTGCCCTGTCCTTACAGGGTTGTGTGTGGTGTTCGAGTATTAAAGTTGCTAGAGCATTGAGACTTGTTCATTTTATTAATTCAATGAAACTGATCAGGCATCACCATGGTTAACAACCTTCCTTGTAAACCCCAGCAGGAAATGTCCTGATTCTAGGCAGAACACAATGGCCATAAATTTGCACCATGAATTATAGAAGAAGGCAGACATTCTATGCCAGCCCTCACTGAGCAACCACGGGAGGCCTAATTGTCTGCAGGCCCTTTTCTTCCTCATGCTGAGGGTCTGGGAAGTAATTTCAATTGCTGATTAAAACGGTCATTTCCTTCCCATTATTTGGGTGCTGGGAACAACATCCTTAGAATTCCACAAATTCCATCAAGTGTTAGGAGCCACGGAGCTGCATAATCAGAAAAAAACCTTTTGCCCAGTACTGAGGGTGCAGAGCTCAGAATGAGTAGGAGAGGACACAAGGGGCATGTGGAAAAGTTAGAGGCTACAGGGGTTGGGCCCGTGGCACCATGGCGCAGTAACCGTTGGGGCTCAGAAAAAGCTTGTAAATTCTTCTAAAGTCTTGTAATTACAAGATTTTAGAAGCAGCCTCAGGACTGTGAGAAACGAACTCACCTGTCCAAAAATCAGTGGATGGACACAGAGACATGGAGGGCAGCAGAAGTGAGACTTTAATGACAGTCTTGCAAGATCAGGTGTCTGGTGGGCGGGCACACCAAAGCTTTCACAGCTAGCATATTTGTAACCTAGAACGCAAGTCCCTCCCCTGTTTTCCCATAGCCTGGGCATTCCAGAGGTTACAACACTTTCCTGGATGTCACCTACATGGCACACATCGATTGAGTCACATAATTACCTTATTTGCATGTCCTTTTTGTTGATTGGTTTACAGGGCTGTCATAAAATTCTTTCATTTACATGTCCTATTTGCTGATTGGTTTACAGGGCTCAATTTTGATTGGTTCCCCCCAAAATTTGAGCACGAAAGTCCATCAATGTGAAAGCCCATGAAAAAGAGAACAAAGAAGCAGGAAGTGACTTAGCAAAGGCATTGAAACATGGTTCAGGGCTCACAGGTTAAAATACACACTGAAACTGACTCAAAAGTTGAGTCAGAATTCAGAAGATAAAATAAAACTAAGGAGCTAGGCTCGGTGGCTCAGCCTGTAATCCCAGCACTTTGGGAGGCTGAGGCAAGTGGATTGCCTGAGCCCGTGGGTTCGAGACCAGCCCGGGCAACTTGGCGAGACCTCGTCTCTACAATAAAATAAAAAATAGCTGGGCATGGTGGCACGCGCCTGCAGTTTTGGCTGCTTGGAAGGCTGAGGTGGAAGGATGGCTGGATTCCAGCAGGTCAACAATGGCGTGACCATGATTGTGCCACTGCCCTCCAGCCTGGGTGAAGGAGTGAGACTCCAACTGAAAAAAAAAAAAAAGGAAAGAAAAGAAATCATTCTATTTTCTTACAGGAGCAAGGAGGTTTCTGACTCGTTTCTCCTGCTCCAAGTACAGGATGAATCTCTCTCTGAAATCCTCATATCTGAAGTTCCTTTAGAAGAAATACAACTACCTTCACTACTGAAGGGCACAGGGAACAGTCAGAGGCACCCCCCCAAGATGGCGCCGAACACTCGGGCCACATGGAAACAACAAAGGCCCTAAGTTCCGGCTTCCCCCTAGATGATTTCCCGCGTGCACGAAGTTCAAACCTGCTAGCCAACAATCTCCTCCTATGACAAATCAACTCTATAGCACACCTTTGGCCCACCCTATTTCCACTCTACTCTACCCAATAGAATGCTAGCACGACCTCTTCCTGCCCTCGCTAAACTAATAAATACAGCCCCTCCCTGCATAACTCTCGCTCTCTCCCCACCCCTCTAGCTCTGTAGCCGCCACTTTAATAAATCTCTTGGTCCCCAACGGGTGTGGAGTTGTTATTAGCTCCCAAATACTTTCATTAGTTGTTATTAGCGCCCAAATACTTTCATTGGTGCTGTGACTCGGATCAGGTATCTCTCGTCCCTGGGCAAGTCTCTCTTGCCCTTGGGCAAGACCCCGATTTGGCGCTAATAACTGCTCCAGCCCTCTGGACCTTCCCCACCCTCTTGAACGCCTGAGCCGCATCCACCAGAGATCATTGGATAGGTAAGCCCCCCCAAACAAAAAAGCCTGAAACTTGCCAGGGATCACTGGAGGGAACTGACCTCAGGATCCAGCCTCTCCGGTCCCACGGCAAGGGGGAGCACACCCCGCCTCGGCCTTCACGGCCACAGCGGACCCTAAAAGGCTCTCTCTTCTGTTCCATCTCTCACAAACACTAGGGCTCCCACGTCTGTCAGGTAGCAGCGGACCTCAGAGGCTCCCACGTCTGTTGGCCCACAGCGGACCCTGCAGGATTCCCATTTCTGTTCGCCCGGCAGGAATCTCGAGCACCCTCCCACCCGCCGCTAGGTCAAGTGCTCTCTGTCTGTTTTAAAAATTCCTAGCGCTAGGTGCCTTGACCCCTCGGTTCTCCAGGAGAACCCTGGTTGTGCCAAACCTCTGTGACAACAGACTTTGCCACAGCCACACTTCTTGGACAGCCGACTCTTCGGGGGACACCCCATCTAGTCCGCCTGTCCTGCCATGGGAGACTTGTCTTCCCTGACGGCCGATTCCCCTGTTAAATGCCTCTTAAACAATCTCTACCTCTCACTCACCCCCGATATCAAACCCAAACGCCTAATTCGCCTCTACACACATGATTGGCCAACATATCCCTTAGATAATAAAAATCAATGGCCCCCTCAAGGGTCCCTAAATCCCGATATTAGCTGGGACCTATATAGTTTCTGTGAGCGTTCAAGACGGTGGGTAGAGATTCCCTATATTCAGTCTTTTTCTCTCCTCCATAAACACCCCCGCCTTTGCTGTAATTGTAATCTCTCTGATCTTCACCCCAGCTCATGCTAACAACCGCTTCCCCCTCCACAACTCCTCTTCCTCCCATTGTCCCATCTGCATCTGTCTCTCCTCCTCCAGACCACCTACTACTGTTCCAGCAGCTCAACCACTGCACCCTCCCCTTCCAACCACTCCCCCATGCAGTCCCCGGGTAACCCAATCCAAGACCTTACTTGTGTGTGTCTGTTGCTTTAAATCTGCTAAAAAGCTGGTTGAGTTATTATGCTTTGTTTAATGG
>CAUYQG010113095.1:0-43165 GCA_963574415.1 Tarsius wallacei
TAAAGGAAAGCAAGATACTTATAAAGCCCCCCATTTAAAAAATGGAGACTTCTTTAAGAACTTTTATGGGCCCTAATTTCCTTTGGTTTGGCTATATATTTTAAATATTAAATTTAAAAAGGAATAGAAATTAAACATTACAAGATAATAAATGCTGTATTGGTGAATTAAGATTTGAGGCTATGAGCACCAATTAGGAGAGGAGAAAATTGTACAGATAATGGAATAGTCAGAAAAAAATTCCAAATAAATCGTTTGTTGCAAGGTGGGCCTTGAAGAACTAGGATCAGTTGAGAAGAGGCAGAAAGGAAATCCAGATGGGAGAAAAAGTAGACTAAAGAGTCCCACATAAATTGTTTGCCACTATAACCAAAGCTTCTAGCATGATATTTGGAACTTTGCAAGCACTCAGTAAATGACTATGGAGTGAAGAAGGACAGCATATTTTTTTAAAATGTGTTTTAAGGGAAATATCTTTGCAGTGGTCCTCATAGGAAAGAGAACAGAAAGAATCACAGTAGAACTAGAAGCTATTGGAATATATTATGAGTACTGTGGTAAGTGTTTACATAAGTGCCATAATCTCAGTACTTACACTAGAAATCAGACAGGTTAAGGTCACCTGGGCCAGATGGGGAACATTGTGAACCAAGAATACAAGTCCTGTCTAAAAGGAGAGAAAGGAAGTGATTCATTAAGTCTAGGCAATTATTGCCAAGAGGGAATGCTGGTTTAGTATCTTATTATTTAAGAGAAACTGGAATTCTAGAATTTTAAGTGAAATCTGATTCTGAGTCAGTGTCTCACTCTGTTGCCAGGCTAGAGTGCAGTGGCACATTCACCACCACCGCAGCCTTGGCCTCCTGGGCTCAGGCGACCCTTCTGCCTCAACCTTTCAAGTAGCTGGAACTACCAGCATGTGCCACCATGCCCAGTTAATTTTTTTGATTTATTGTAGACACAAGGTCCCACCATTTGCCCAGGCTGGTCTAGAATCCCTGGGTTCAGGCAATCCTCTCACCTCCGCCTCCCAAAGTGCTGGGATTACAGGTGTAAGCCACCACACCTGACTGAAATCTGATTTTTAAATGTTGGCAATCAACTAACTTTTTAAAGTGTGGAACTGGGCAAATTGACATACTACTATGGACTGAATTGTGCTTTTCCTCTCCAAATTTATATGCTGAAACCCTAACCTTGTAGTATTTGAAGATAGGGCCTTTATGGAAGCAATTAGGTTAAATAATCACATAAGGGTAGGATTTAGATATGATAGAATTTGTGTCTCGATAAGAAGAAACACCAAACAGCACCCAATCGCTCTGCTCACTCCCACAAGGAAGGTCATGTGAGCACACACTGAGAAGGTGGCCTTTTACAAGTCAGAAGCAAGTCCCCACAAAATCTGACTATGCTGGCACTCTGATCTTGGACTTCCAGTCCCCAGAACTGTGAGAAAATAAATTTCTGTTGCTTAAGCCAGTCAATGATATTTTGTTAAGGCAGCCCTGAACCCTCTAATACACTACTTAAACAGTTTTTATTGCTATTAGAAACAACACTGCAAAAGTTTGGAAATAACTTAAAGGTCAATCAATAGAAGACTATTTTAAAAACTAATGGCTCATCCATATAGTAAAAAACCATGCAGACATATGAAAAATGAGGCATTTAAAAAGTGTACATATATGGAAATATCTCCAAAGTATATTGTAAGTAGACAAGCAAGTTGTAGAAAATATGGAGATTGTGTTACCCTCTGTTTACAAAATGTGAAGGGGGAAGAAACATCACTTGATATGTATTAAATATCTCTGGAAAAATTCCTAATAAGCAGATAACTTTAATTGCCTCCAGTGGGGCAAAATAGGTGGCTAGAAGACAGGAAAAGGAGGAAAACTGTATACCCTTTTGTATTTGTTGAATTTTCAGTCATGTGGAATGCATGACCAATTTAAAATATATTTTATTAATGAAAATTTTAAAATCTGCAGAGAAACAAAGCACGTGTGAGCTCTATTTTGTCTGTAGGTTAATTGTTTGCACCTCACGCCTAAATTAAGGTGTTGGCAATTAAAATAATAAGAAAGGTACTGACCAGATACTAAGAAAATCAAAACAAAACAGTTTTTGGCATTTAAGTATGAGGAAACTGAGGAAGAGGGGAAAGTTTAATGCTAGCATTTGAGCATAGGATCTGAGAATCACAACTACATTTTCCCACTGCTAATTTTGCTTTTGTGCTTTCTTCTAAGTTTTTACTAAATTAACACTTATTTCTCACTGCAGCCTTATGAGGTAGTTCCTATTATCATTCCCAATTCACAGATGAGAAAACTAAACTGCAGAGTTTAAATAAGTTCACCTTACTATGATGATAGTAAGTTGCAGAACAAACAATGAGACCCTCCACTTATGAAATACATATTACATATCAGGCATTGCTTTACTTATATTATTTATAATCACAAATTATGTCATTTTAGAGATAAGGAAACAGGTTGGATGATGAAACTGAGTTGGGGATAATAAATAGAAATTTGACTTCTAGGTAAAACACCTAAATAAAAAACATTAGCATATAAAAATCAGGAAAAAACCAAACATGGTCTCACATTGTCTTTTAGTAAACAACTGAGCCCAGTAATACAATGTTATTTATTCATTTATTCACACTCCACTTAGTAATGTGATGTCAACCGCACTAGATGATCATCTAGGTCAATCAACCCAATCAAGTTTTCCTTTGTTCACTAAAACATGGCATTTTAGAGCTTGATCATAGATTATTTATAAAATATGTACCAAGTTGGGCAACCCCTTGGGGTCCCCTCCCACTGTGGGAACTTTTCTTTCCTCTCAATAAGCCATGCTTTCCCACCTTCTGGCAAGACAAACAAACAAACAAAAAAAATATATATATATAAAATATATCTCAAGTATTTTAAATGGAAAAGGTAAATGAGTAAGCACTTTGAGGATTCAATGATAGTACATGTCCTCAAGCACCTCCCAGTCTGAAAAAAAGGGTAAAGACTTAGATATGTATAAAATATCATAATGCAAGGCAGAGAGTAATGCAGAAATGCAGGAAATGTAATAATAGAACTCAAAAGAGTATTTCTAGATGCAACAATTCAGGAATGGTTTTATAGATATGGCATTTAAATTGGGATTAATGATGGAGGGAATACTATTAATACTGTTTTCAGGAAAAATCATGAAGATGAGTATATAAAATCATGAAGACAAGCATATTATAAGTATATTATTTATGATAAGTATCAACAGAGCAGAACAGAAAGGGATGTGCTGAGGAAATAAGAAAGGCTTGCTGTGAGGGCCAGGGACTAAAGTAGGACTTGAAGGAAGACTGAAGTTTGGATGGAGGGATATATAAGATATTTAAGATGGAATGAATCCAAAAATTAGTTTTAAGAAACATTTTCTCAGTGCCTGACATTAAGTATGCCAACACAATGAATTATACCTGAAGACAATCATTCATCAAAATTATTTTAACTCACTTTAAGTGAGTTCATAAAGTACAACTGACTCAGGGCAAAGGTGAACATATAAATGTACCAAATAATAACATATCCCTGACAGAATAAGGAAGAATAAGTGGTTCATCTCACCCTATTCACCAGACACAGGCAATCTGGAAAGATGAATGATAACTGGACTAAGACTTGGTATCTTGGTTATTGGCATTCAATTAGAGAATCCCATCTTGGAAATTCACATATTAGAACCATGAGGATAGTGGCTGTAATCTGGTTCAAGTTTTTTCCCCCAATTTTCTTTTCAATGTATCCTGAAAGCCTAAACAGGAGAGATCTACAACTCTCGATGGCTCTGAAAGTAGAGCCATTAACTAAGTTGGTCTTGAGGATGGACTAGATAGATGCACTTATCACTTTTACTTTTGAGGTTATATTTCTACTTATTTTCTGTCTGCCCACCAAGCTTACCTGAAGTCACTGCTCCCTGGCCATTCTATGTGTCCTCAACAATCACCAAAACTTTCACATAAGGGTTTTCCCAAAATTCTGAAAAATTAGATGAAGTCATTTTTGAGTCACTGGCTTCTGTTGTTCAAAGGTCCTGTTGGTTATATCATCCTGCTTAAGTTGTCCAAAGAATAAGGAGAAAGGTATGCTAGTGGCCCTTTCTGTTAGAGATGATAAAGTCCAGTGGAAATAATATTAAATCAGAAGCAAATAAAACCTATGTTCTAGTCTCAACCTTTGGATAAGTGAATTCAATCTTCCCAGGTCTCCTTTTACCACATCTGGAACAGTGTTAAGGACAGGAAAGCATGAATTCTATTAGCAGTGCTCCAGAGGAAGAGTCCCAAACTGAGTAGGAAAAAAAAAGCGAAACTAAGATACAAGTGGCAGTGTGTCACATACACAATATTTAATCTACCCAAGTATATTTTGAGACACAATTATTAATCTGCATTCTACAGAAAAGCTAACGCCCAAAGTCTTGCAGCTAGTAAGTCGTGATACTAGAGTTTCAAAACAGATCTCTGTTACCCTAAGCCATCCAATCTCTAACAGTTTTAAAAACAAATTTAGAGATTATTCTCTTTGCCCAGTTATTATCACACTGGGTGACAAGACATGTGCTTGGTAAATGCTTTTCTTCACAATGAAGACAATACCAAAATAAATAAGACATCGTTCTTTTGGCCACCTGTTTGGATGTGATTTATTTTTCCCCAAAATCTTAGGGTTTTAAAAAAGAAAGCCCATAAAAAGACAGTTCCACCAAGTGGCTGTGCAAGTGGATTCACTTCAGCAGTTTGTCCCAATCTTCTACCTACACAGACAAATCAATCACTTTGGTCAAGTTTTAAAGGACCTGGGCAGGGCCTAAGCTCAGGTTTCCTTCTTCATTCAAGCTCAGCCTCTGCTTAGAGTCTGCACGCCCAAAGCAGCTCCTCCCCCGCATCTAGTTCCCGGAAATCAAGCGCGGTGCACCCAATAGCCTAGGTTCTCACCTTAACCCGCTTACGTTTCATTTGGTTTCACATAGTGTTCTTACGAAAGCTTTTGCTTCTGGTTCCACTGCTAAAACCCAAAGTGAGGTGTATAAGGGAAGCGTGGGGGGAGGATTGGGGAGGATATCTAGATAGAAGAGATGGAAGTGAGTAGGTTCTGATCCCAAAGTCACTTACCGCCCATGCCACTAGCTCAGGACTCCAGAAATGTCCAGAACTCATGTCCTCTGTCCTCGGGGAGGTTCCTTCTCCTGAGTTGATTGCAAGACAGCTGTTCCCTTCACACCGGCCTCTGTCTGACAGCGCACCAGGCTACTCGCTCTAGTCTTCTTGTTCTTGAATCCTTATCTCCCCTTTTTCTCCCGACTGGAAAATTGGGAGCAAGGCGAGACAAGAGGAAGTAGATTCAGACCCAGCTGGGCCACCCTTGGAATAAGGGAAACGAAGCTCTCAAGCATCCCAATCCCAAAATCGGGGGCTGGCAGAGCAGACTTTCTAAAAAGAATCCTCCCCTGCAGTCTTTCCTCGGCTAAAAATAAAGTAGGCTCTTTGGGCCGAACTGGCCAAAGCTTAAGAGCCCCCGTTCCTCTTTTACCTCCACCAATTCAGTTCCGGCCAAGCCCACTCTCCACGAATCCTCTGAACTCCACACACCCTTGAAAAGGAGAGGGCCGGGGGGTGGGGGCTAAGAAAACCAACCGAAGCCCCAAAGCACCACCTGAGCACCAAGTTGTGGCGGGGAAGGAATTTTTCAAGGCAAGAACCCACGAAAAAAAAATACCACGAGAGGATCCCTTCACCGCCACACACCCCAGCGCCTTCCTAAAAAGAAAGGAGAAAATGCTGACGATTGGTAAAAATATATAGAAGAACACCAGTCCAGGACAGGGGTTTCAGCGAAAAATGGCAGCAACTCGCGAATCCTCTGGGGCGGGGTTTCTTGGAGGCACCTAGCTGCCCGACTGGGGACCTCGTGACCCACGCAGGTCAGAACCTAAAGTGCTCTCTGGGCAACCTGAGTGGGTGGAGTGACTTCGTTTTTCTCCAGCTGGGCTAGGCCCAGAGGAAAGGTGTGACTACCGCGAGGACTCCACCTAGGGAGGAGTTCCTTAAAAGGGACAGGCAGCCGCTAGAGGAGACTGCAAAGTAGGAGGAGGTGGAGAAGGGTGGGACTGGGAAGGCGGAGGGAAGAGGGAGGGTGTGGGGCGGGGCTCTGGGCGGAGAGAACAGGCCTCGCCCCTGGTGGCTGCCTCCCTCAGGCTCCAGCAGTAGCAGATACAACTGGAATCAATTTCAGTTCCTTATCTGTCCCCAAAAGAGGCTTGCAAACACACTGCTTGGTCACCTATTTACTCCGGTAACTAACTCTCCAGGAGAGGGTGAAAGTGGTACAGGAGTGGCGTTACGGGCTATCTAGGAAGAAAGGGATGGGCAAAGGGGAAAGTAAAAAAGCTGGCAACTGGAAGTGATATTTACCCTCCTAGCTCTCCATGGTAACAATGACAGTAAGGTCACAGTGTCTTCTCAGGGAGGAGGCTACAAGGAAAGGAGTTGGGAGGTGGGTTCATTTTCTAGCAATAGATAAAGGAAGGAGGTAAGGGTGAAGGAGTGAGTGGGGAAGAAGGAAAAGTTAAGATGCGTTGTGAATACTGTGTGGCCCAGCAGGGAGACTTAAGAAAGGCTTCTTAGTCTCAGAGACCAGATCTCTAAGAATAGAGTTCTCAACCTCTTGAGACCACCTCTCAGCCAGGCACGGAGAAGATCCCTGTAGAACTGAATCCATAGGATAGTAGCCACGTTTCCAGATTTCTTCACCCTTGCCTGAAAGTCCCTCTCTAGCTTATCTTAATAGAGGCCAGAAAGTCACAAGCAACCAAAGCCCCTTTTCAGTGCTTCTTCACTACCACAATTCTTGTAATGGGGAAGAAAGAGGAGACAAGAAACAAAGCAGAGGGAGGGTGAGAGTAGAGAGACAGAAGAAATAACAGCTGCCATGTATTCAGCATCTTATATGGACAGGTCACCAGGCCAGGTGCTTTTACATTCATCATTTCTCCATTTATTACTGGTACAACTCTGGAAAGTAGGTCTATTATATTCTCTGTGCCCCTTTTTTTCAAAATAAGTAAACTAAGAGGCAAAACCCAGTACTTCCCAACACATATGTTTACTTGCTTAATTGATATTTCTGTCTGAATTCCTTCTAATCATCTCATTTTCCTTCCCTCCCCTGAACATTCTGTTCTTCCTCCTGTAGTTCACCAACTACTTGAATGGCACCACTATGCACCCCAACATCCAAGGCAGTACCCTGGAACTCATCTTTTAACCTTCTGTGATCTGGCCCTTGCCTAGCTCTCAAGCAGCAAAGCTATTGCTGCTTTCCTGGGCCTTACCTGGATTGCAGAACCCTGTTCTGGAATGCCAGGCTGTTTGGCTGTGCCTTGAGTCACCTTACTTCCTCTGTTTAAAATAGCCTAAGCACTCTGTCTGCCTTTTTTTTTCCTTGCGTGTCCTTCCAATGAATCTGTTCACCTTCTTGAAAGGACTAACTCAAGCTCTTCTCCCCCCCACCCCCTTAGTTAATTCCTTCCCTTACACCATTGCTTTCTCTGTGCCCTTCTCAATCTCAGGGCACATATTTGTTGATATAATTGCTTTCCCCTACTATACTATAAAGTTTCTGAGGTTAAGCACCAGATGTGATCATTTCTGCAAATGGGATGCCAAGTATTATAATTATTAACAATAATAATAGTTATTGAGCTTTAACTATGTGCCGAGACCTGTTCTAAGCTATATATATACATCATTTGAATCTTTCTGACAATACTATGGGTAGGTATTATTACTATCCCCATTTTACATTTTACAGATGTGGAAACTAAGGGACAGAGATTAAATCATATGTATATGTGTTTGTTGCATAAAATAATGTCATTGTAGGGGTTTTATAAAGAACTCCCTATCTCATTATATTCTATGTCTTCACCACCACCTTACCAGTTTACAAAGTAAGATATATTGACAGGGAACCATATAGACAAATGTACAGCTCTCTGCACATTTCTTTTTTTCTTTTTTTTTTTTTTTAGTTGGAGTCTCACTCTGTCGCTCAGACTGGATGGAGTGCAGTGGCCGTTCCCGGCCACCACAGCCTCGACCCGCTGGGCTCTGGCGATCCTTCCACCTCAGCCTTCCAAGTAGCTGGAACTATAGGTGCACGCTACCATGCCCGGCTAATTATTTTTTTTGATCTATTGTAGAGATGAGGTCTCGCCAAGTTGCCCAGGCGGGTCTCGAACCCGCGGGCTCAGTCAATCCCCTCACCTCATCCTCCCAAAGCGCGGGATTACAGACTGAGCCACCGAGCCCGGCTCTGCACATTTCTTTAAGTCACCTCATCCATTCATTCAGCCTTAGTTTCTCAATGTATAAAATTTAAGGAGTACTACTCAACATAGGATTCTTATTACTCCAACCAATACTATGTTTAGCGACACTGGAAAGTTTTCTTATAGATTCAAGTATGTGAAAGACAGTGAACTATTTATAGCAAGAATGAATTCTTTTTTTGATGTGCAGATGCTGAGTGGATAACAAGTAAAATTTTGAAGAGTAGCTGCTAAAATTCCTTCTGTAGAGTGGGTGCTTTAAGGTCATCATGAGTTCCTCATTCAATCTGAAAAAGCTTATCAAAAGGACATATCCATATGCAGTTGACTAAACAGTTTACATTGTATTAAACATTTCTCTTGTTAACTAATTTATTTTAAGCCTTAATTTGTTTGTTTTTAAAACACTGCTTCAACTTTATTTGTGGGAGAAACTTAGACTTTGGATGGCAAATTCAGTTTTTGAAAAACATGAGGTTAATTATTGAAACTTGAAAAAACAAAACCAAGATTTTCCCCCATCCATCCTTCCATCTATTTAGTCAATAAAAATGTATTGTGTACCTGTGCTATATCAAGAACAATGCTAGACATTAGCAGGAGGAATGAGAACATCCATTCTCATTCTCTCCAAGAGGTTCCAACGGAAGAGCTCTCAGTTTCACTATATACTGGATATTAGTCTATATTTCCCCTTTATGTCTTTTAGAGATGGCCTCCGTCTCACTCAAATTAGGGCCCAAGGCAGTTCACAGGGAACTATGTAGCCCATGACCACATTTATTAGCAAAGGCAGAATTTCCCTTTATATTATTTGCCTCTTGATACACCAAAATAATAAGCATGTGGTTGATGCTGCTTATGTCACAAGAAAGGGTATGAGGAGCAGGTATGGGAAACTAGAAGTTGTGATCAGTTTCCCTCATCTAGGAGGCACCACAGGCTCTCCTTTCTTTAGCTGGCTTAATATAATAATATCTGCAACTCTTTCTATCCTATCATAGGCCTGAGGGAAAGTGACTGCTTCAAGAGGCAGCCTGTGCTTTCCTCTATATTCCCTATGAATCAGATGAGGAGTATACAAATTAAGCATGAACCAAATAAAAGGCAGCTGAAAAGTATGCAGACACTCCATGTGTCACGGCCCACAAGATGCTGTTTTTCCCTTCCTCTATTTCTCCTCTTCATTCTCTTGCTTCTCCTCCTCCTCCTGAAAGCTGGCTAACAAACTACCAGGGTACAGCCCAGTATGAGTACTGGAAGGAGGGAGGAGGAAAAGCCTCAGTAAGAGCACACCACCCTCCCTGCTCCCAGTAGAACCACAACATAAAAAAAAAAAAAAAGGCTTGAGAAGCTGGGGCTAAGAGGAAGGTTAGACAGAATAGGGTGAAGTGAGGAAGGGTAGAGGTGGGAGGTAAGGTAGGGGCTCAGCAGGGTAATGCTGGCCTGAGGAGGGGAGAGAAGTCGAGCAATATACATATAAAGAGAGAATCCTGCATTCTTAAATCACTGTTGTTCATGGAACAACAACAAAATATGTAGCTAAAGCTAGGGTATAGCTCCGACCTAGTGGGAACAAAATTGTCCTCCTCACCAACTTTTCTACTTGCTCTGCAGTTCCCCAGAAGGCATATTCCTTTTGCTTGCAGCTTAGTTAGAAGACCTTTTGCCCCTATGCTAATGTTGAAACAGTGTTAAGTTCCTCAGGTGTTCCAGAGGACAATGCTAAGGTTACTGCTAGCACAGGATAAGGATATTTTGTAGAAAAAATTCTAGTTAACAGAGAGGAGAAAGCCTGGATGGAGATTGTTTAGGAATAAAAAAATGACTTAGCTTGTAAGCTGTGCAACCTTGGGCAAGTAAGTGCCTTCACATCTCTAAACATCAGTTTCCTCACCTATTTCTTTAAGATGTTCTGCTAGTACTTACTTCATGTAATTGTCAAAAAGATTAAATGATATGCAGAGGTGGCTTTACAGTGAAATTAATGAAGTTTAAGCTTTAGAGTCATTCTCCAAGACTCTAGGAGGGATCAAACATTGTGTTTTTATTTTTTTTAATTTTTTCAATTTTAAATTTGTGAGGTACAATTCAGGGTTAGGCATACACATGATCATTGTGTAGGTAAAGTTTGGGCCTCACTGTGGTCCCCACTTCACCTGGTTTGAGATCAGTTACCCTTATTGATGAAGTGTGCCCCCTCCCCTCCCCTGGCAGTTTCCCACTACTGCCAATCCCTTTCTTAAAGTATTATGATCATTGTTCAAGGTCTGCTTATGAGTGAGAACATGTGGTATGCAGTTCTTTGTTTCTATGATAGACCACTCAGTATTATAGACTCTAAGTCCATCCAAGTTGCTGCAAAGTTCATAATTTTGTCCTTCTTTATGGCTGCGTAATATCCCACCATGTATATGTAACACATTTTTTTATCCAGTTCTCTTTTGATGGGCAGAACAGTTGGTTCCATATTTTTTCTAGTGTGAATAATTCCGCAATAAACATGCATGTGGCGGTATCTTTTTCGTAGTGATTTGAGTTTCTCCAGGTATATTCCCAGAGGGGGATTGCGGGGTCATGTTTTTCTTAAAGAAGTTCCCCAAAGTTGCACAAATTTCAGGCCCCACAAAACCTAGATCAGCCCTTGTTGAGATTGTAGCCTATATAGCACAGTGTCTGGCACAAAGAAAGATCTTAATAAAGGTTAACTATTATTCATAGGAATGGCAGTTGTGAAATCTACCAGCTTTAAGTTTAGTATCTTTCTGGCGATACATATTGAAACCATGGGCCCATGTTCCCCATAACTCCTGTCCATGTATGTGTAAATAAACTAATTTATAAAAATTAACAGCTAAACTGCTTGAGACATTCAGAGGCATGACTAAATTAAGCATAGAAATGGCCAATGAGCCAGAAACATATGGCCAGAGTTTGAAATTCTTCTGGCACAGCTCCATCCCGGACAAGCTTTAGCAGGCCTGCTGAGTCCTATAAGGTTAGCTGTGCCTCAGGCTGTTAACTTTGTCGAGCAAAGAGCTTGACTATGCAGTGATGTGTGTGTATCTGTGTATTGGGACTAGAATGTTGGATATGCATGAGTTTTTTACATCATTTTAGACTCTAGGAACTACCATAACCATAAATTGAAGGAGGGAAGAGGCTTTATAATCAGCAACCAAATCAAATCAGAAAAACTGGGAGCCTCAGCCTCACCAGCAGGAAAGGGATAACATCCTTGGCCTCATCCCCAAATGTATATTTCCTGAGTCAAAGAAAGATCCTAGTGAGTGTTCAAAAAAAAAGACTTGCATTTTTCCTTTAATATTAAACAAATAAATATATATTATTATCTAAGGAAATATATAAATAGAACAAGAACTTTATCCCTGAGCAAATCCAGAGAGGCACCAGGGCGCTGAAGGTCCCCAAAGGCAGCCTCTTACTTATCGTTCTTGTGTTATTTACCACAAGCAGCTCTCAATTCCCTAACAGAGGGGTTGTGTCCGTTTCCCACAGCTCCCTAAACCAATAGGAGATTGACCTTCACCCTTCTATCCATTGCAGTTTTATCACTTCTCTCAAAGAGTAAAAGGGAGAGAAAGAAAAGGGGGGTGGGGAATATGTCTTTGGTGCTTTCTTAAAATCCTTCCCTAACACACATGTTGAAGTACTGCAGCTTAATTCTTTATCTCCTCTGCCCTTTGTTTGCCCAAATGGCCCTGCATTGTGGTAGCTTTTCCCCCTTAAGTCGATAACACAAATATAGTTGGAGCAGTCTACCCTGGAGCCACAATAACGGGACATTCCCTTCTCATGTCAGGAAAGCAGTGAATTTAAAAGAGTAAGGGAGGCAGATTAGCAGTAGTAATTCACTTTCTTTCTTTCTTTTTAATTTTTTTTATAGTGTCCCTACCTATTTGGGATATTACCTTTATCCTACAGTTAATTTTATTTATACTTAGACTATCTCTGATCTATCCTTCTATTCCTATAATAGTATCAGTAAGCATTTATCCTTCCTCATAAACCCTGAATTCATTATTTTAAATACCCCTATTGAAAAGCCCTATTGAATTTTTATCAAAAATACATTAGATGCATTAAATTTACAAATTAACCTTAGAGAGAATTGTTAGCCTATCAAGTTTTTTTCAGTGTACAGACATAGTGTATCTTTTGTGTAGTCAAGCTTTTTATGTGTTTTCTTATGTAACTTTTTATATTTTTCTTCATGTAGACCCTGCACATTTCTTTAAAAGTCTTATTATATTTATATGTATTTTGTATTATATAATATATAATAAAACTTCATATAATAAATCATATAATATAGATTTAATATTTTTGGTTGTTAATGAAAATGTAATAATTTTTCCATGGTTTTTGTTTTGTTATGTTTTGTTTTGTTTTGAGTTGGAGTCTCACTCTGTCGCCCAGACTGGAGTGCAGTGGCGTGGGGTACAATTCAGGGTTAGATATATAAACATTGATCACGCAGGTACCCTTGTTGATGAGGTATACCCTTCCCTCCCCTAGCAGTTTTTCTCAACTGCCAATCCCCCCCCCACAGTTTCCCACTACTGCCAATTGCTTTCTTATAGCATTATCATTTGTTCAAGTTCTGCTTATAAGTGAGAACATATGGAACTCTGTTCTTTGTTTCTGTGATAAATCAAGTATATGAACTTTGCAATAGTAATTCACTTTCTAAGGTGAGATAAATGATTTGATCAGGGATGAGAGTCTAATTAGTATGGCATGAGGATACAGGCAAAGACACTTGTTTACATGTTGTAAACACGCAACTAAAATAATCAGGACTCTGAAAAAATTAAAGAAAATGATTGTGAAAAATAAAACATTGGAGACATACATACTAGCATGTTAGTCACCCAATCACAGAACATCAATGTAGAAAGGCCCTGAAGAGATTATTTCATCCAGTGTTTTCCAACATGTGGCATTTATGTCGATGGGACATAGAAAAATATTTTCTAATAATATGTATTTATTTCTAATAATATGTATTTATTTTTATGGTTACCTTCTATTTATAAGGAGTAAATTGGTTTTCATTTATGGTAATTCTATTTTTGATGACATTTATTTTAGTAAAATAAGTCAGTTCATTTAAAGAAGGATATTAAATAAATAATGGTATAGATGATACTCAGATATGGTCTACATCATGAAGGTGAAATATAAATAACAGAACTTTAGCAAACCATGACTGAGTCCAATTCTTCTCCTTATTCAAGAGGTCTTTTATTAGACACCTTGGTTTAGAGGAGGGTCTAACCCCCAAACCAATAAAAGCTAGCAAGCGTGTCTCCTCCTCCTGTGCCCATGACAAAATTGTTAATAGAACATGGCATTTTCCCACTGAGCCTAAGTAAAGCTTTCTACTCTTCTTTGAACCTCCAGGGGCTAAGGGGACATATTGCACTCAGACATATTTCTTTCATAGGGCTCACCACATTATAGTACACCTCTCTTTTAATGTGGCAGTCTTATCAATTTTATTGTCAGCTCCTTGAGATCGGAAGTCTAATCAGTAGTTCAATCATCTTTATGCTTTCAATTATGAACACAGTGCCTGTCATATGACAAGTATCCTATAAAAGTTTGTAGAATGGAGTAATTTAGAGCTACAAATGCTGGGTATAAATACTGACTCCACCACTTACAAACTGTGTGACATTTGACAAGTTATTTAACCTACCTGGGCTTTCTCATTTGTAAAAGGAGGATAATAGTAGTACTTACCACATAGGATATTGAGAGAATTATGTAACTTAGTACATGTACTAAGTTTAGAACAGTACTTGGCACAGAGTAAGCACTATATAAATTTTTGCTATTATCATGTTGAACTGAAATATGCCTCTTTGAGATCTCTATCTATTCATCCTATGACTCACCTCTGGAAAAACACACAGCAAGTCTACTCCTTCCATGTCATGATCCTTCAAATATCTCATCTTCTTTTCTCTCCCATAAACATCGCTGATTGCTTAATTGATCTTTTGTATAACAAGTTTCCATACTCCCTGACCACCTATTATTTTAGTTGATTAACGCAAAATAGTACTCCTAGGCCAGGGATGCCATCTCTCAGAAACTAAGCTGCTTTACCATATCAACATTTACCAGTCAAATAAGTGCAAAAGTGAAGATAAATGTCTCCATTATCATTAAAACAAAGATGGAAATAAATAAAGGTCACTCCAGACTTAAATATAATAATGAAAAATTGAAAAGAGTCAAACGTTTAGCAATAAAATATGGAGTAGCTGAATTATAGCATCCATATGACTGATACACTGCTATGGTCTAAATATATGTGTCCTTTTCAAGTTTATATGTTGAAATCTTAACTCCCAAAGTTGAAATCATAATTTCAAGGTGGTATTAAGAGGAGGAGATTTTTGGAAGGTGATCACTCATGAAGGCTTCACAGGCATATGTGGGATTAGTACCCTTAAAAAACAGTTTGAGGGAGCGCGTTCAGCTCATTTTTTTCTTTCTGTCCCTCCCTCCACGTGAGGACTCTCTGAAAGATGCAGCAACAAGGTGCCATCTTACAAGCAGACAGCAAGTCACTAAATCTGCTGGCACCTTGATTTTGGATCTTCCAGACTCCAGAACTGTGGGAAATACATTTCTATTATTTATAAATTACCAGGTCTGTGGTATTTTGTTATAGCAGCAGGAACAGATTAAGACATAGACATCATAGCTATTAAAGTTTTTCAAGAAATCGCAATAACTACAGAAAATATTTATGTAGTATTAAGTATAAAAACAGGACATAGAAGTATATTTACACTATCATTTACATTTTGCTAGACATACATACATGCCCCACATCTTTGCCACAGAAACAAACACATTTTGGCACTAAAAAAAGATGGGTGGTAGGATTATACAAAAATTTTATCTTATTTTAAAATTGTTTATAATTATTATTTACTGCTTTTTTAATTAGAAAAAAAAGTTTGTTGTAGGTAGTTGAAGGATTATGATTTTTATTTCCTTTAATACACTTTTCTGTTTTCCAAATTTTCTGTAACAAATTTGCAGTATTTATATAATCAGAATAAAACAAATAAGATGAATTGTTTGTAAGGCAGCATCTAATCACAACCCTTGTTTGCCTGAGTCATATCAGCTTAATGAAATGATACTCAAGAAACATGTATATGTAACACTAGTAGCAGGACCCACCATATCATTTCTTACCTACACTATCAAAATGATCTCTTAATTGGTCTTTCGGACTACCTTTGCCCTTGTGCACTGCAGTTAGGATTGACTATTACAAAATCAAAAATTTCTCAAAGGTGTCTCATTGGCCTCAAGACAAAAATTAAAACCTCTTAGTGTGACCTACAAAAAAGGCCTTCAGAAATGGCTCATGCTTTTCTCCCTAGCCTCATCTCCCCAACCAGGATTTGCCACTTGCTCAGGACAATGCTTTACTAGGCAAAATATACAAATCCTGGCTGAGTATCTTCCCCTCCCCTCACCCATTACATATTTGGCAGAACAATTTTTCTTAGTAGCAATAATCACAATTTGTAATTAGGCATATTATGCATTTGTGTGATTATTTTTTCCATGTTTATCTTTCCAACAAAACTGAATCCAGGTTAACTTTACTAACAGATGCTTGCAAGAGCATAGTTTCTCAATAAATATTTGCCAACTTCACTTATTGACTGACTAAATAATACTCTCATTTGCTTTTTTATTCAGTGTTCTTCTTAAGGGGTCATCGTGTTGGGAGTAGGCTAGATTGTAGTAGGCTTTTTTTTTTCCTATTGATAATCAGGGAAAGAGTTTGGGACAAAAATTAGCCTACATATCTGAAATTATAATAAATATGAATGGAGTGCTTGCTATGTTCCAGGCACTTTACATGTAGTAAGATATTTGATTTCTGCAACAACCTTATAAGTTTCATTATCCTCATTTTATAGAGGAGAAAACTGATTCAGAGAGAAGTTAAGTGACTTTGTCAAGATCACACAGCTAGCATATAACACTTTTCAGTTGTCCTGATTGTATCTGGATCCAAATAACATAGACCATGCCCCAGAATCCTAAGAAATAGGTCTTAGAGGTCTGGATAAGGAATTATTATAAATCTGTACAAGTTTTGCCAAATGACGATCCTTTGTGCATGTTGATATCTGTCCTTGGCCACAATGTGTTGGAAAAAGAACAAAGGAGGCTCCTCTAGTTATGACCCAAGTAGAAATGATGCAGGAGTCACTTTTCCATGGTGATCAAAAAGACCATTTGTTGTAGAATTATTTTTGCATTTAGAGTTTGCTTTAGAACTAGTTCTGACAATTGCAGTCAATGTTATTATTCCTATTTTAGAGTGCCAGAAATGCACAGGTTTTTTTTTTCCATTAAATAATTAATATGGTTTATTATGCTTTTGAGCAAGTAAGAAAGCATAATTTAACTTAAATTGTTTTGCCAAAAATACAAATTATCATATGAAAAATGAAAACCCAAAATGTCAGATTCTTTATTTAGATAACCATATAAACTGTGATGAAGCACTGAACAAAAACATGAATATTGTATAATACACAATTGGGAGAGAAATATGAACAAATTTGATAAGATAAAAGGCGTATGTGAATAGTGCATTATATTGTGCAAAATAAATGACTCACACAAAATTAAGATTTTGTGACAGCACTTAAACTCCACTATATCATGGTTCTCACACTTTGGCATGCATCAAAATCACACGGAGGTCTTATTAAAACACAGATTGCAGGGTTTCACTCTCAGAGTTTCAGATACAGTAGATCATGGGTGGGGCCCAATAATTTGCATTTCTTTTTTTTTTTTTTAGAAAGCAGGATTGATTAAGAGGACAGAAACGCTCCCACAGTGGGCGGGAACCCGCGGGGGTTGCCCAAGAATTTGCATTTCTAACAAGTTATCAGGTGATGTTGATGTTGCTATTCTGGGAACTAATAGTCCGGGACTATTGTTATTCTTGTGGAACTAATGGTCTGGGTTTTTCTCTATAGGGAATGAGAACATACATCGCATTCCCTCTTATTCTATTATTCTGTTATTACTCTACAGGTGTTAGAATCCAACAATTGACTAATCTATACATTTTGTTGATCTTTAGAGAAGGAATCCCTTCAATCATTAATTTAAATTTTTTTTTATTTTATGAAAGCAGCTAATAATAATGACTACCACATTAGTACTTTACATACATTACCTCATTTACTCCTCACTACAATACTGAGATTCCCATTTTACCCTGAGTAGGGACTGAGGTATATCCCTATGTGTATGTGGTTAAACTCTACTGCCTTCCAGTGGTCAGCATCAGTCTCAATCTTTCACCAGTTTTGAATCGGTGAAAGGGGGAGGAGGGAAAGGATTAGGAAAAGTGAGAGAAAGAGACACTGGGCAGAGGCTGGAGGTCAACAGAGAGCTCCAGCACTAGTCCTCATCTTAATATCTTTGGACTCTAGCCTCATGATAACTAAGGATTTTGTTTTTTTCCTTTATAAAGGTAATTTTTAGTATGAGGGGAAAAAATACCAAATCTGGTAGGTTTAGCAATGGTTCATTCACAGTTGTAATACTTAGTTAGTGCTTAGCACCCCTTAATTTTAATCCTCTGTCTCTAGAGAATACCTGTCAGACTTACCCCTCCTGTTGGAGAAACTGTGCTAATGGGCCACAGATAATTTGTGTTTAACAATACTCCATTGTTCAGAAAAGTCTCAGGAGAAGTTTATTTCATGGCCAATCACAGATGGGTTCTGAAATATCACTTGGTCAAGGCCGCATATTCCCAAAAGACAACAAACTTAAACTTCTGCCCTTACTGTCAAATCACAACAATGAATAAATATTTCATCATAGAAATTCAAACATAGAGCCCATGATTAGACTACACTTCCTATAACACAGTATGACATTTTATATTTATATATAAAGATATTTTTATTATCTTGTGAATAGCATTGTATTATGTGTGCTTGTTAAAAATGTCATTTTGTTTAATGTGAAAATTTTAAATATGTCACAATTTTGAGGACACTATTTTGATATTTTATGAAAAATATTCTGAGAATCTCAACAAAAAGAAGTAGCCCAAATTCCTTTGGCTGCTGTGAGGTCCTAGCCTCATGCTATTAACCCCTTTCCTAACCTGACTCTGGATTTTTTTAAACCTCACATCTCTACTCTCCCAAGGTGAAAACCTAATATAATTCTCACAAATCCTTTCATGGCTCTACAAACCTGAATAGACAGCTTCTAAGAAGAATATTTGCCCCCTTGAGTCTAGGGTAAAATTAACATAGTTGAATTTTACATTGGCCTTTAAATCTTCCTTACTATTTATGGCTATTATAAAGCAAAATAGCAATTATGTGTGTTAGTAAACATGTTAGATTAACTTTTACATTCTAAGTTTGAATTAATTATATCACTAATACATTATGAGTCATTTTTATCAACATAGTATATTGCTCAGATAGAATGAGAATCTGCTTACAATAAAAGGGAGGGATTATTGGTTTTAAAAGGAGGCTTTGTTTATTGCCAGATTTGTATACAGGAAACAGCCAATTTATTTAGAAGTTCCTATCACAGCGCATGTTTTGAAGAAGCAAAAGGACTGTTTTGATCATACCCCAAGATATATTTGCTACTGAGCAGGACTCTGCTTTGCATCACTCTAACCCAAATTCTTGGCTTAGCTCCCAGAACTCCAGCCTAGGTATATTACCTCACTACTCTTTGATTGTAGCAGAGGAGAGTTTGCACACTTTATCTGGTGCCTCAGATATTTATAGAGTTCTAAATTAATTTAATACAAAGCATCAAGGTTTTTTTCATCCCTGCCCCTTGAAACAAGTTGCCTTTGGATCCTCTGTGCACAGATGCAGGCTTTGGTATAGGTTTTCCTTTCTGTTGTTGGTATGCAAAGCCAGCCAAATGATTCTTTCACCAAGACTACTGCTGCAATGGCTGCTCAGTAATCCCATCTCTGGCCCAACTAGTTCCTGGAATTTTGTTATTTCTACCCCCAGGAGTGATCCCAATTCGATCTGGCTTTCAGCAAATGATCCCAGTTATCACCAGGGGCCTAGAAGTTTGGACCGTCTACCCACTCATCCTTCTTCAGTGTAGAGTACCTTTCTTATTGCCCTCTATCCACATTCCTAATTTTAACTTATCTATTTCAATGTTTTGTCTGTCAGAATATCTGCTAATTCTCAATGTTGTTTTATTTTCTCAAAGGCATATTTCCCTCTGTTCAGAAACTTCAATAAAATCCTCAAAAGCAGTGTCCAGTAGACTACTGGTAGGGCAGGGCAGGGGGAGAGTAGTGAGTCTCTCCAACACAAGGTCTTCTGCTTTAACTCTTGGGTCCAGTCAATATCTTTAGCTTCTTAAAAATACAATTGAAAATGGCATGGAATTCCACAATTCTAATTAGATGGAGCCTGAAGCAATTCGCCTCTCATTTAATTCTATCAGGAAAACAATATCAAGAATGAGTTCTTTTTCCATATCACTGGATTTGAAGATGTTCTGGTTTCTAAAGCATATTACATATGGGAGCATTATAAGATGTGGTTCACGATTCTTGAGTATGCCTCCAAGGTAGGAAGTCAATGTGTACTAATTTTTTCTATTGGTTATGCTGTCCAAATAGGCAACACATATTTTTACTACCACTGTAAAAAAAAAGGTTATGCACAAGTTCACATTCCTAGCTACTATGGGCCAGTAGAGCCAGATTTTGAGCATCATTAAGGCCATCTACTCTTGGAATCCAGCTATTTATTTAACAGATACCTGTTTGGCACATACTATATGCTATGAAAGGGAGATTTGAGTTAGCGAGGGAGATCAGAGAAGGCTTACCTAAGGATGAGTCGAAGCTAACTAGGCTCAGAAGAAAGAGAATAGGAAGCAAATGCCTCACAAGCAAAGGTCCTGTGGCAGGAGGGGCCATACATGCTCAAAAACTGGAAAGGCTACACAGATTGGAGGAAAGTGATCAAGAGGACATGTAGTACAAGTTGTGGGTGGATACAAAGGAAGGGGCCAGACCATACAGTTTATAGATATTCTAAAGTATTTTTTTAAAGCAAAGAGCCACTAAATATTTTAAGCAGAGGAGCAACATGATCCTATATGCATTTTGAAAGTATATCTTTGGTTGCATCATGGAGAACTGATTGAAGAGAGATGTAGTAAATTAGGGAAGATCAATTAGGAGGCCAGTACAGGAGTTCAGCAATAAAAAATTATAGCTTATACTGGGTAGGGGCAGCAAAGATACAAAGAAATAGATTGATTTTAAAGAAATTTAGGAGGTTCTATCAACAGAGTTTGATAAAGAATTGAATTATTGGAGGTGAGGGAGAGGGAAGCGTCTAAGATAATTCTTAGAATTCTAACTTGAGCAACTAGATGAATAGCGGAGTCATTAACTGAGAACCAATGAAAAATAATCATGTTTGGTTTTGGATGTATTGAATTTGAGGTGCCTTTTAGGCAATGCCAAGTAAGCAATTATATATGTGGGTTTCCGAGAAGCTGCGTGCTCACTGTGAAGAATCTAAACCTCATAGAGCGCCAATTGCTTCTGAGCTGTGGTCACTCCACTGCAAGGGATCAAGCACTTTCTGAGTCTCTACTTGGGTCTGTCTTGCAACAGCAGTTTAGAACTAATTAAGGACGATTTATTTAGTTTGGATCCAAACATTTATTTTCTTTTGTCAAAACAAGTCTCCCGAACTCTCTCTTTTTTTTTTTAAGTCAGGGTCTCACTCTGTGGCCCAGGCTGGAATGCAGTGGTGTGCTGGAGGTTCACTGCAGCCTCGACCTCCTGGACTCACTTGAATTTTCCACCTCAGCCTCAACCTCCTGGGTTCAGGTGACCCTTCTACCTCAGCCTCCGGAATAGCTGGGACTACAGGTGCAAGCTATCATGCCTGGCTAAGTTTTTGGATTTTGTGTGGAAAAGAGGTCTCGTTGTTTTGCTGATCTTGAACTCCTGGGCTCAAGCAATCCTGCCGCCTCAGCCTCCCAAAGTGCTGGTATTATAGGCATTAGCAACTGCACGGGGTCTTGAATTCTTTGAAGAATGGCTCATTTAACATACAGATTACCAATGTAACAGGGGTAGCATCAAGTTATCAGTTATATTCCCTTGACAATGACAATAAGAGCAGATAGTTATTAAACACTTAATATGTGATGCATCTTATTTGATAGGCTCTGGAGATTCCAGAATGAATTAAGACTTAGTCACTGTTTACAAGAGACTCATGATCAACTTGGCCACTTACCTCTGTTCCATAGCCTACAATTTAGCAATAGTTGGATTTCTAAATTGTAAGGCCAATGACACTTTTTGTGAGTCAAATAGGGAACTAGTCACAATGTTTGAGATATGTTTATGTTTATACACAGAAGGCAGTACAAGGTAGTGGTTAATAGTGCAAACTGTGGAGTTAGACTTCCCGGATCCCAATCCGGGCTCTGTGACACTGGGTAAATTACTTAACCACTCTGTACCTCAAAACTTCAGTTTCTTCCTCTATAAAGTGAGGTAAATATTAGGACCTATGTGTATTAGTATTCTAGGCTACCATAACAAAGTACCACACCTGATTGGTTTAAACAACACAAATTTATTGTCTCATAGTCTGGAGGTTAGAAGTGCAAAATCAAGTGTTGGCAGGTTGTTGTTTCCTTCTGAGGTCTGTTCCAGGCCTTCTCAGTTTGTAGATGACCATCTTCTCCTTATGTCTCTTGATATAATCTTCTCTCTATGCAAGTCCCTGTCTAAATTTCCCCTTTTTTTAACTTTTAAATTTTTTTTATTTTAAAATTGTGGGGTACATTTCAGGGTTAGGTATACAAATATTCACTGTGCAGGTACCCTTGTTGATGAGGTGTGCCCCCTCCTTCTCCAGATTCCCACTACTGTCAATCCCACCTCCCCAACCCTCCTCCCCTTCAGTTTCCTGCTACAGTCAATCCTTTTCTTATAGCATTGCGGTAGTTGTTAAAGGTCCACTTATGAGTGAGAACGTGATACTCAGTTCTTTGTTTCTGTGAAAGGTCACTCAGTATTAGAGACTCTAATTCCATCCAGGTTGCTACGAAGTTCATGATTTTGTTCTTCTTTATGGCTGCGTAATATTCCATCGTGTATATGTACCACATTTAAAAAAATTTTTATCCAGTTCTCTTTTGATGGGCAGCATGGCTGGTTCCATGTTCTTGCTATTGTTAACAATGCTGCGATAAACATACATTTGCAGGTATCTTTTTTATAGAGTGCTTTGAGTTCTTCTGGGTATATTCCCAGTAGGGGGATAGTGGGGTCATACAGAAGGTCAATTTTTAGAACTTTTAGGAATTGCAGCACTGTTTTCCACAGAGGTTGTACTAGTTTGCACTTCCCCCAACAGTGTAGAAGTGTTCCCTTTTCACCACATTCTCTCCAGCATCTATTATTTTTTGAGTTACTGATGATGGTCATTCTGACTGGAGTTAGGTGGTATCACAGTGTAGTTTTAATTTGCATCTCCTTGATGACTAGTGAGGTTGAACATTTTTTCATGTATCTGTTGGCTGCTCATATGTCTTCTTTCAAAAACTGTCTATTCATATCTTTTGCCCACTTTCTAATGGGACTGTTTGTTTTTTTCTTTTCAGCACATTTGCGTTCTTTGTAGATCCTAGATGTTAGGCCTTTGTAAGACATGGAGTTGGCAAATATTTTTCCCAGTCTGTGGGCTGTCTCCCTGCTCTCTTCATGGTTTCTTTGGCTTTGCAGAAGCTTGTCAGTTTGATGAGGTCCTACTGATTGCAGTGCTCTCTGTGTACGTAAAGAGCAGCTTCAAAACAATGCAGAGATCTCTCCCTTGTCCCAAGATGCACGTCTGCTGTTCTGCAGAGGCCACACTGGAGCACTTCTCTGTCCAAGCTTTAGAATGGCTGCTCAGTTTCTCTACAGGCTGCTGTTCCTGCCACAAATGGGGGTCAGGAGAGATAGCTCTCTCCCCAACAAGAACCAGGTCTGGATCTTAGATCCTGGTGGCAGGGCCTTGAAGACTAGCCTGGTACTGCTGTCAGAGGCAGTGAGTCCAGGTTCATCGCCTCTCCCCACTCTTTATTCAGGATTCTGCCTCTGGCTCCATTGCTGTTGTCTTTCCACTATCCTCACTGCCAGTGTCCAGCCTGGCTCTGTGGTGGTGAAAATGGCAGTCGCCCTGGTGTCTTATTCCTGAGAAAATCTTTGCTGATTTTAAAAACTGGTGCTCACCTTCTGTGAAGAGAGTGGCTGTGGGATGAGTGTCTTCACCAGGAAAGCCCTGGCCACTTGCTCTCGAGTCCCCACTCAGTCAGCCTCTCACATGCCCACTTACATACAGACACTCATGCAAATTTGTCCATACAATCACTCATACAAACAGGGACTTGCTCTGTCCAACTGGCTATACTGCCATCTTCTCTCCCCTTGATATTTTATTTTATTTTAAAGATGTGGGGTACAAGTCAGGATTGAGTATATAAGTGGCCTAGGTACAGGTGAAATTGTGGGCCTCCCATCGGACCTCACTTCACCTGGATTAGGATCAGGAACACTTATTCATGTTATGAGCCCCCCTCTTATGCTCCAGAGAATGTCCTGCTACTGCCAATCCCTTTTTTGTTCTATTAAGATAGGAGATCAGGATCCACTTAGAGTGAGGACATGTGGTAGTCACTTCATTGTTTCTGTGATAGACCACCGAGTATGATAGACTCCAAATTCAACCAAGTTGCTGCAAAGTTCATAATTTTTTCCTCCTTTATGGCCGCATAATATTCCATTGTGTATATGTGCCATATTTTTAATACAGTCTATTCAATGGGCAGCACAGTCAGTTCCATGTTTTTACTGCTGTGAATAGTGCTGCAATAAACATGCGTGTGCACATACCTTTTTTGCAGCATGATTTGAGTTACTCCGAGTATATTCCCAGAAATGGGAATACTGGGTCATATGGAAGGTCAATTTCTAGTTCTTTTAGAAATAGCCACAGTGTTTTCCATACAGTTCGCACTCCCACTAGTAGTGTAGAAGCATTCCCTTTTCTTAGCATCCTCACCAGCATCTGTTGTTTTTTGTTTTATTAAACATGGCCATTCTTACTGGAGTTAGGTGGTATTTCAACATGGTTTTCATTCGCATTTCTCTGACAATTCATGAGTCTGAGCATTTTTTCATGTGTCTATTGGCTGCTCATATATCTTCTTTTGAGAAGGGTTTATTTGTGTCTTTTGCCCATTTATTAATGGGGCTGTTTGTTTGTTTTTCCTTTTGGCATGTTTGTTTTCCTTATAGATCCTGGATGTCAGGCCTTTGTCAGATAAACAGTTAGCAAATAGTTTTTCCCACTCTGTGGGCTGTCTCCCTATTCTCTTGATGGTTTATTTTGCTTTTCAGAAGTTTTTCAGTTTGATGAGATTCCACTTGTCTATCTTATCTTTTATGACATGGGCATCTGGGTTTTTGATCAGAAATTGGTTGCCTTTTCCAATTTCCATAAGGGTGTCTCCTGTGTTTTCTAAGGTTCTTATAGTTTGAGGTTTTACATTTAGGCCTTTGATCCATTTGGAGTTGATTTTTGTGTATGGTGATGGGTAAGGGACATGTTTCAACCATCTGCATGTGGCCAGCTAGTTTTTCCAGTACCGTTTACTGAATAGGTTTTCCTCTCCCCAGTGCTTGTTGGTGGAGGCTTTGTCAAAGATGAGTTGGTTGAGAAAGTGAGGTTTTGCTTCCAGAATCTCTATCCTGTTCCATTGGTCTATATGTCTGTTCTAGTACCAAAACAAGGTTGTTTTTTATTATTGTAGGCTTAAAATAAAGTTTAAATTCTGGGAGTGTGATACCTCCTGCATTATTTCTCTTGCTGAGGATTGTTTTGGCTATTCGTGGTCATTGATGTTTCCATAAGAATTTATGAATTGTTATTTACAGATCTGAAAAGAATGATGATGGTAATTTAACAAGTATTGTGTTGAATCTATAGATTTTCTTGGATAGGATGGACATCTTCACAATGTTGATTCTTCCAATCCATGAGCATGGAATATTTTTCCAGTAGTTTGTATCTTCTTTGATTTCTTTGATCATTGTTTTGTAGTTTTCATTGTAAAGGTCTTTCACTTCTCTGATGAGGAAGATGCCAAGGTATTTCTTTTTGTGTGACTATTATGAATGATATTATACTTTTTATTTGGTCCTCTACCTTTTTGTTGTTGGTGTATAAACACGTGACTGTCTTTTTCACATTGATTTTATACCTTGAGACTTTGGCACAGTCCTTTATCAGTGCAAGGAGGTTTTTGACAGATTCCCTTGGGTCTTCCAGGTATAGGATCATATCATCTGCAAAGAGGGATAGCTTAATTTTCTCTTTTCCTATTTGGATACCCCTGATTATCTTCTCCTGTCTAACTGCTCTAGCTAGGCCTTCCAACACTATGTTGAACAGGAGGAGTTTGAATGGGTAGACTTGTCTTGTTCTGGTTTTCAATGGAAATGCTTCCAATTTTTGTCCATTTAGTAATATGTTTGCTGTGGGTTTATCGTAGATGGCTTTTACTATTTTGAGGTATGTTCCTTCTTTACCTAGGTGTTCAAGGGTTTTTTTTTTTTTATCAATATTGGATGCAGGATTTTTTTCAAAAGCCTTTTCTGCACCTAATGATATAATCATGTGGTTCTTGTTTTTACATCTCTTGATGTATTTAATTACATTTATGATCTTGTGGATGTTAAACCAGCTCTGCATACCAAAGATGAAGACTACTTGGTCATGGTGGATGATTTTTAAGATGTGTCATTGGATCCAGTTTGCTAGAATCTTGTTGAGAATTTTTGCATCTATGTTCATCAGGAATATTGGTCTGTAGTTCTCTTTCTTTGTTGACTCCTTGCCCTGTTTGGCTATTAGTATGATATTAGCTTTATAAAATGATTGGGGGAGAGTTCTATCTTTCTCAATTGACTGGAATACTTTCAATAGAACTGGTATCAGCTTCCTCCTTGTACACTTTGCAGAGTTCTGCTGGAAAGCCATCTTGTCCAGGCCTTTTTTTAGTAGGTAGTTTTTTTTTTTATGATGGAGTTAATTTCCTGCATTGTTATTAGTCTACTTAGAGTCTCAATTTCTTCTTGGTTCAACCTGGAGAGGTTGTGTGATGTCAGAAAGTTCTCCATTTCATTTTCATGTTTGAGTTTGTTTCCATAAAAGTGTGCATAGTGGCCAGGATCAGTGGTTCAATCTACAATCCCAGCACTTTGGGAGGCCAAGGCGATTGGATTGCCTCAGCCTGTGGGTTCGAAACCAGCCTGGACAATGTGGCGAGACCTTATCTCTACAATAAATAAAAAATTAGCCGGGCATGGTAGTGCAGGCCTGGAGTTCCACCTACTTGGAAGGCTGAGGTGGAAGAATCGCTGTAGCCCAGCAGGTCAGCACTGGGGTGGCCATGAGCGTACCACTGCACTCCAGCCTGGGCGATGGAGTGAGACTCCAACTCAACAACAAAAAAAAGTGTCCATAGCAATCTCTGATACTTTTTTGTATTTGGGTGGTTAGGTGTGACTTGCTCTTTTGCATTTCAGATTGTGTTTGTTTGGGTTTTTTCTCTCTTTCTTGGTCATTCTGACTAGGGGTCCATCAATCTTGTTTTTCCTTTCAAAGAGTCAGCTATTTGTTTTGTTGATTTTTTCTATGATGTTTTGTCTTCTATGTCCCATATTTGGGCTTTTACTTTGGTGATCTGGATTCTTCTGTTGAAGTTAGGGTTTTAGTGGTCTTGTCTTTCCAGCTCCCTTAGATGATTTATTAAGCTATTAAACTGCAATCTTTCTATTTTCTTGATGTGTATTCACAGAGTTATAAATTTCCCTCTCAGTACTGTTTTCATGGTATTCCAGAGGTTTTGGTAAAATGTTTCTTTGTATTATTTATTTCCAGGAATTTTTAAATTTCTGTCTTGATATCTGTGTTGACACAGGAGTTGCTCAGCATAATGCTGTTTAGTGCCCATGTCTTTGTGGGTTTGGGGGGAATTTTGTTGATGTTGATATTTCTTTTTATTCCACTATCACCTAAGAAGGTGCATGGCAGTATTTTAATCTTAAAAAGTGTGTTTATGCTTGATTTATGGCTTAGGATGTGGTCAATCTTGTAGTATGTTCAATGTAATAAGTAGAATGTATATTCTGTGGTTTTTGGTTGGAGTGATCTGTAGGTATCTATTAAGTCCATTTGGTCAAGCATCAAGGTGAGGTTCCAGATCTCCTTGTTGATTTTTTTCTTCAATGATCTATCTAAGGTAGGTAGTTGGGTATTTAAAGCCCCAGCTACAACAGTTTTAGAGTCAATATCTTTTTTCAGTGTACTTTGTAGTTGTTTTATAAAAGCTGGTGTTCCTCTGTTGGGTGCATATTTGTTCAGAATGTGTATTTCTTGCTGATGAGGTGTCCTTACATGTTTTTAAATTTTGAATAGCGTAATGATTGGTTTGTCTGATATTAAATCATAACTCCTGCATTCTTTTGTGTTCCATTTGACTGAAAATTTACTTTCCATCATCTAACTTTGCAACTGTGAGTGTTCTTTGTAGGGAGATGTGTTTCCTGGAGGAAGCATGTAGTTAGGCTGTGCTTCTTTTATCCAGTTTGCCATTTTATGTCTTTTCACTGGTACTTTTAGTCCTCACATTCAGGCTGATTTTTGAGATGTGAGAGTTTATTCCTGTCATCAGGCTTCTATAAAATTTTTTGGTGATGTTGTTTCTTTGTTTTATTTTGATTTTGGGATTGATATGTGTGTATGTTTTCAATTTTTCAGTCATGATGCATGCTGTGTTGATTCTCTGTTTTCCTACATTCTTGGTAAGAGCATGGTTGTTCTTTTTTTGTCTTTCTTCGATGCTTAATACCTTCTTAAGCATCTCTTGTAGAGCTGTTCTGGAAGCAGCATAAGCTCTTACAGATTGAATGTCTGGGAAGGAGTTTAATTCTCCATTACTGATGAAGCTTAGCTTAGCTGGGTAGGAAAATCTTGGTTGGAATTGTTTACCTCTGAGAACTTTGAAGATTGGACTCTAATCTCTTCCAGCCTGTAGTGTTTCTGTAGATAAGTCTGCTGCTATTCTAATTTGTCTTCCCCAGTAAATAGTCTGAGTTTCTCTCTTGCCACCTTTAGAATTTTTTATTTTATACCTACTTTGTGTAAGTGAATTACTATGTGTCTAGGAGTTGGTCTGCTCATTTGATGCCTTGCAAGCGTTCTCTGAATCACTTGTGTTTGGATGGTCATGTCTCTGATGAGATGTTGGAAGGTTTCTTGGATTACTTTGTGGAATGTTTGTTCCAGGGTGCTCTCATTCTTCTTATCTGCTTCAGGGATACTGATCTGGCATATGTTGGCCCTCTTAATATATAATCACACATCTCTTGAAGGATTTGTTTCATCTTTTTAAGCTTCCTTTCTATATTTTTAACAGACTGGGTTAGTTCCATATTTTGATCTTCAAGCTCTGAGATTCTTTCTTCTGCTTGGTAAATTCTGCTTTCCATGTTTGTCAGTTTAATTTTTTCATTTACTGTATTCTTTATTGTCATTATCTCAGTTATCAACTCTTTACTTCTTTCTTCTTGTCTTTCTTCATTTCTTTTCATTCTCTCCATCAATACCTTGATATCTGGATTTGTGATTTGAGAGCAGTCATTCTCGGGGCCCTTCATTGTTTGAGTTCTGAAGTCGGGATTCTCAGGCACTGTCTTTCCAGAGGTCTGGGGTGTACCTATGTTATTCCATTGATTCTTCTTCATTTGTGATGTATCCCCTCCCTTTATATTCCCTCTTGAATTCCATTGCTCAGTGACAGGGGAGGTAGCTATCACTTCTGTTTGCTTAACCCCATATTCTTCCTTTGATGGAGTCTCTGAATCCCTTCAATTTTGAAGCTGGTGTTGGGATGGGGGCTGTGCTGTCTTTTTGCAGTTTTGAGATTTGACTAAGGTATAACGGGGGGAGCTACAGTTCAGAAGCTACCTGCAGAATGCAGTATCTTCTGACTGGGGTGTGGGTTCTCTGAAACTCACTTCCCACCACCTTACAATATGTCCATGTGGCAGGAGCTTATGCATACCCCCTGAAACCAAAATTAAATAACAAAAAGGAAAAGAACAGAGGAAGAAAGAAAGGAGAAGAAAGAAAGAGAAAGAAGAAAAACAAACAGTCAAACAAACTAATGTATAAGCAAAGAAACAAAAAAAAACTACAAGATACACTAACCCTTGAAAATACCCATATACAAAAAAAAAGATGGAGAAAAGGGGGTAAATCAAGTCAGAAGACACCTACAGAAATATATGTATGGAAGGCATGGACAAAAAAATAAACAAATAAAATTTTTTTAAAAATGAGTTCCATCCTCTGGCTGTTTTTGGAACTTCAGTTTCCTCCCTGCCACTGTTTTTTTTTTTTTTTTTTGTACTGACAGATCCCAAGCTTCACTTTTGGCTTGAGGCAGTAGGGAGAAGAATTTGGTTCCTAGACCTTCTCCTCTGCTCTCAGTGTAGGCCAATCAGGCTGCTCTCAACATGGGTCAGATGCCCAATGGACTGCTGGGGGAAGGGGGATGAATCAGATCAGGACTCATCCTAACTCATCTGCTGCTAGGTCTACCACTCCAATTGCACTTGCCTGTGTTTGGTCCAGTGTGGGGGTGGGACATCTGTCTCTCCAGTATTGTGCACTTGAAGTATACTCTCTTGGCCAAGAATGTTTGATCTCAGAGGGTGCAGAGATCACCCCTTGGTCTCAGGATGCAGGATCCTCAGAACTGGGTGAGCTAAAGCTGGTCTCTGCCCAGTCCTGGGAAAGAGAACATGGTGTTAGTCCATGTCTTCTTCCCCAGCAGGGCTCAGTTCATGATTTCCTCCCCATGCTTTCTCCATTGTCTCTGCTCCCAGTGCCTGGCTTGTTGCTAAGGTGGTGTGGAGCAGGTGCCAGGTGCTGAGAGGCAGCTGATATCTGCTGCCTTTTTGTGAGAGACGCGCTGAGAATGGCAGATGTTCCTGCCCATGGGGGGTGCCAAATTCAGAGCAGTGGTAAATTGCAGTCACTTCTGCAGGGGAGCCCCAGGTGCTCAATCCCATGCCTTCATTCAGTTGGACATTCACTCACCCACTTGCACACATACACATGTATGCATATTCATCCTTATGCCCACTCACCCATGCAGAGACTCTCATGCTCCAACTGGTTTCATTTTCATCTTGCCTAGTCCCCCTAAAATACTCTAATAGTGTAATGGTGGTGTGTAAATCACTTTTAACTCTAGTATAAGTGTTAAAATACAAAAGTATTAAGAATAATTATAGTTACAAGAATTTGTTAGTGGGTAGACAATATGAAAAGATGTATATTGTGACATAAATAAATAAAAGGTGTATGGGGAGAGTAAAAGTGTAGAGTTTTGCATCCAGTTGAAGCTAAGTTGCTATCAGCTTAAAATAGTGCTATGACTATATGATATTTTATGTAAACCTCATTATAATTGCAAAAAAATCTGTAGTAGATACACAAAAGATAAAGAAAAACAATCAAAGAACACCACTACAAAACAATAATCAAATAACAAAAAAATTAGGCAGCAAGAGAGGAAAAATTCAACAAAAAAATACAAAATGGAGAACAATCAATAAAATGGCATTAATTACTTTAGCAATATTTATACTTCAGTACACATTTATACTTTAGTATAAACTATAATTAAATATAAATGGACTACATTTTCTAATCAAAAGACAAAGTGGTTGAATCATTTTTTTAAAAGATACAACAATATGCTAGCAACAAAAAAAAAACCCACTCAGATTTAAAGACACACATAGACTAAAAGTGAAAGGGTGGACAAATTATTCTATACAAATGATAACCAAAAAAGAGCTTGGGAAGTTATATTTGTGTAAAACAGAATAAACTTTAATCAAAACCTGTCACAAGAGACAATATCAGTCCATTATGTAAGGATAAAGGGGTCAGTACAACAGGAAGATATAAGAATTGTACTATATATGCACCCAATGTTGAAGCACCAAATGTATAAATCAAATATTAATGCAACTAAAAGGAGAAATAGACAGCATACAATAATTGTAGAAAACTTCCACATCCCAATTTTAACAATGAATAGAAAAGGCAGAATGAATATCAGTAAAGACCAGCATTAGAGAACAATATAAACAAAATGGACCTAACAGACATATACAAAACATCTCATTCAATGGCAGCTGAATACACATTATTCTCAAGTGCATATGGAACATTCTTTAGGCTAGATCAAATATAAGAAGATTGAAATAATATCAAGTATCCTTTATGACCACTATAATATGAAATTAGATATCAATAACAGGATAAAATGCTAAAAATTCACAAATATGTGAAAACTAAGACACATGTTCCTAAACAACCAATGAATCAAAGAAGAAATCAAATGAGATTTTTTAAAATCTAGAAACAAAAATAAAAGTACTACACTCAAAATTTTATAGATGCATAAAAAAATTTTTATGAGGAAAGTTTATAGTGATAAATTAAAAAAAAGGATAATCTCAAGTAAACTAACTTTTACTTGAAAGTTAAAGGAAAAATACAAAAAAATACAAAAAAAATCTAAACACAAAGCTAGTAAGGAAATAACAAAGAAAATGAAGCAGAAATAACTAGAGACTGATAAATAGTAGAAAAAAAATCAATGAAAACTTAGAGTAATTTTTTCAAAAGATAAAACCAATGAATTTTCACCTAGATTTGTTAAAAAATATAAACAACTCAAATACAATTACAAATGAAAAAGGAGACATTACAACTATCACCACAAAATTACAAAGAATCATAAAAGACTATTGTGAATAATCATACAGCAACAGACTGAATAATCTAGAATAAAATGGTAATTCCCTATAGAGATATACAACCTACCAAGACTGGATAATGAAAAAATAAATACTCTGAATAAACTAACAAGTATGGAGATTAAATCATTAATCACAAACCTACCAAAAAGAAAAGTTTATAACCAGATGACTTTATAGCTAAATTCTACCAAACATTTAATGAAGGTAGCTGGGCTAATCCTTCTCAAACTCTTCAAAAAATATTCAAGAAGAGGGAACACACCTAAACTCATTCTATAATGCCATCAGTATCCTGCTACCAAAGCTAAACAAGGGCCCATTAAAACAATTACAGGCCAATATCCCTGATGAACATCAATACAAATATTCTAAAAAAAAATACTTCCAAAGTGAATTCAACAATACATTAAAAGAAAAATTAAAAGTGAGATTTACCATAAGGATACAAGGATGGTTCAAGAGATGCAAACAAATAAATGCAATAATACCATATTAACAGAATGAATAATAAAAATCATATGATCATTTCAATTGATGCAAAAAAGCACTTGAAAAAAATCAGTGTCATCTTATGGTATAAACTCAAAGCAAATCACCAAATCTAGTACAGCAGAAATTTATCCCAACATAATACCATTTTGGACAAGCCAACAGTTAACATCACATTCAATGATGAAAAACTAATAGAAAACACAAATAAAACACAAATCAAAGCAATGAAATATTGTTTAAAAACTGAAAGATATTCTTCCAAGATCAGGAACAAAACAAGAATGGAACTCTTGCCATTTCTAGTAAACATAGTATTGGAAGTCCCAGCTTGAATGGTTATACGTGCGTGTGTGTGCACGCACACACACACACACACACACACACACACAAACACAAACACAATAAAAAATAAATTGCATCCATATTGGAAATAAAAACATTAAATTATCTTTGTTTGAAGATGGCATACATAGTCTTATAGAGAGAAAACCCTAAAGTGCTCACCAATAAAACTGTTAGAATAGGTAAACAAATGTATTAAAGTTGGTGTATACAAACTCAGCATACAAAAAGCAGTTGTGCTCCTCTACACCAACAATGAACTATACATAAAAGCAATTAGGAAAATAATCCATTTACAATAGCATCAAAATAATGCGATACTTAGTTATAAGTTTAACAAAGAAGGTGAAATATCTGTACGCTGAAAACCATATAGCATTGTTAATAAAAGAAATTGAAGCAGTCATAAGCAAATTGAAAAATATCACAAATAAAAAGAAATAATATTGTTAAAATGTCTATACTACCCAAAGCAATTTACAGATTCAATGAAATCCTTATCAAAATCCCAATGGTACTTTTCACAGAAATAGAAAAGAAATTCCTCCAGTTCATATAAAAACACAAAAGTCCTTGAATAGCCAAAGAAATCTTGAGCAAGAAGAAAAAAATTCGAGACATCACACTTTAAGTTATATTACAACACTATAGTAAACAAAATAGTAATGGAAAGGCAAAAAAAAACCAAACCAAACCGAAACAAAACAAAAACAAACACTAGACCAATGGAACGGAATAGAGCCCAGAAATAAACCCACACCTATGGAGGCAACTAATAGTCAACCCAGGTACCACAAATAGACAATGGAGAATGAATAGTCTCTTCAATGAATAGTTGTTGGGAAAACTGGTTATTCACAAATAAAAAAATAAAACTGGCTCTTATGCCACACACAAAAATAAACTCAAAGTGGATTAGACTTACACAGAAGACCTAAACCCATAAAACTGCTAGAAGAAAACACAGGGGAAGAGCCCTTTGGCATTGGTCTTGGTAATGGTATTTTGATATGACTCCAAAATCATAGGCAACAAAAGCAAAAAGGAACAATTGAAAGTACAAACTAAAAGCTTCTGCATAGCAAAGAAAACACCAAACAAAATGAAAAGGCAAACTACAGAATTGGAGAGATTATTTGCAACCCATATATCTGATAAGGGGTTAATCCAAAATATATGAAAAAATCATAGAACTTAATAGCAAAATGATACTTAATAAATAATAATTTAAAATGAGCAAAGGACCTGAATTGTTATTTTTCCAAAGAAGACATATGGATTTAAAGTCAGGGGATGAAAAAAGATATATCATGCTATCACTAATCAAAAGAAAGCAAGAATAACTATCAAATTTCAGACAAATGAGACATCAAAGCAAGATAAATTATCAGGGATAAAGAAGGGCATTACATAATACATAACAATCATTAATACGTATGTATATCCCAAAAGAGGCTCCATGTGTCTGAAACCAAAACTGATAAATAAAAAAATTCACTATTATAGAGACTTCAACACCCCTCTATCACAAATGGACAGGCCCAGCAGGTAGAAAACCATTAAGGACATAGTTGACCTCAACAGCACCATCAATCAACTGTAAGTAATTGAAATTCACGCAATAATAGTAGGATGCACATTTTTCTCAAGCTCACATGGAACCTTCACCAAGATAGACCACAATCTAGGATATAAAACACACAAAATACACCTTAACACATTTAAAAATAATTGAAGTGATACAATGTATACTCTCAGACTACAAAAGAATTAAAGGCATGATTTATAAAAGAACAATTGATAAGCTATAATTTATTAAAATTAAAAATGTCTGCTCTGTGAAAGCCTATATTAGAAGAATGAAAATAGAAGCTACAGACATGGAGAAAATATTTGCAAAAGACTGTTACAAATAAAGGACTGATAAAAATAAAGGACTGTTACCGAAAATAAACAAATAATTTTTTAAACCTAACAATAAGAAAAGCAGCAACCTGATTAAAACATAGGAAGCAGACACAACAAAAAGACGTATACATATAGCAAGTAAGCATATGAAAAGATGGTCAACATCATATGCCATTAGGTATTTGCAAATTAACATACCTATTACAATGTTAAATGTCACAGCACTGGTGACACCAAATGCTGAGGAGGATATGGGGCACCAGGAACTCTTACTCATTGTCAGTAAGAATGCACAATGATATAGCGCTTTGGAAGACATCTGGGCATTACCTGCACACGTATGTTTGTTGCAGCTCTATTCACAATAGCAAAAGCATGGAACCAACCGTGTTGCCCATTGAAGCTGGACTGGATTTTAAAAAATGTGGCACATATATACAATGGAATATTATGCAGCCATAAAGAAGCACAAACATATAGACTTCGCAGCAACTGGGATGGATTTAGAGTTGATCATACTCAGTGAACTATCACAGAAACAAAGAACAGAGTACCATATGTTCTCACTCATAAGTGGACCTTGAACAATTATAATAATATAAGAAAGGGATTAGCAGTAGTGGGAAACTGTCAGGGGAGGGGAGTGGGATTGGCAGTTGAGAGAAACTGCTAGGGGAGGGAGGGGCATACCTCATCAACAAGGGCACCTGCATAATCTAAGTTTGTATACTTAACCCTGAATTGTACCCCACATCTTTATAATAAATAAATAAACAAACAAACAAACAAACAAACATATTCTTACCATCTGTTCCAGCAATTATGTTTCTTGGTACTTACCTATATTAACTGAAAACTTATGTCCACAGAAAATTTAGCACATAAATGCGTATAGAAGCTTTTATTCATAATGTTCATTCTTGAAAGCAACCAAGATATCTTTCAATAGGTGAATGGATAAGCAAACTATGGCAAAAGATACAATATAATATTCAGTGATTTAAAATAAATGAGTTATCAAGCCACAGTCATGGAGAAAACTTAAATGCATATTGCTTAGTCAAAAACGTCCCATCTGAAAAGGCTACCTACTCTATGATTCAACTTATATCACATTCTGGAAAGGACGTTAAAATATCATTGGTTGCCAGGTTTGGGGGAGATAGAAGAAGGGTAGAATAAGTGGAGCACATGGAAATTTTAGAGTAATAAAACTATTCTGTGTGATACTGTAATGATGGACATATGTCAAATGGTGAATACATTTGTCAAAACACAGAATGTATGACAAAAAGAGTGAACACCAAATATTGACTCATTAATTGTAACAAATGTACCACAATATTGCAAGATGTTAATAATAAGGAAAATTGAAGGAGGTAGTGAGGGCACATATGGGACCGCTATATTTCTTGTTCAACTTTTCTAAAACCTAAAACTACTCAAAAGAGTACATCAATTAAAAAAAATACTATCTAATTGGTGGCATTTCATGCAGTATGGGTAAGAAAAATGACATAGAAAAATGAGATTCTGTGTCAGTTTTCTAATAGCAAGTTACCACAAATGTAGCCATTTAACAACATCCATTTATTAGCTCAGTTTTTACTGGATTTTATGCTTATGGTCTCACAATGCTGAAATCAAGGTGTCACCAAGGTCCAGCTCTTTTCTGGAAGCTCTGGGGAAGATAATCTTGCAGGCTTAGGTTGTGGGCAGAGTTTAGCTCCTTGCAGTTTTAAGACTAAGGCCTCTGGTTTTTTGTTGTTGTTGTTGTTTTGTTTTGTTTTGTTTTGTTTTTTGCTGGTTGTAAATTAGGAGTCACTCTTAGCTCCCAGCAGCCCTTCTCTGGTCCTTGTATATGGACTCCTCAGAGTCAACATGGCTTTGAATGATGTGTCAAATCTTTCTTTTGCTTAGAGTCTCCCCAACTTTCCCTTCTTTCCCCAGCCAGAAAAAAACTTTGTGTTATAAAGGGCTAATGTGATTAGATCAGACCTTCTTAAACAATCTGTCTTTTGATTAACTCACAGTCAAAGGATTAACCATTACTTCATCCTCAAAATTATTTTTCCATTTAACACAGCATAATCATAGGCATGATATCTCATCATATTAACAGTCTTGAGGATTAGGAGGCTAAATCTTGGTGGACCATTTTAGGATTCTGCTTACTACAGACAACCACACCCACTAGCCTATCCTTGCCTAAGACTGACCTAAGGGGAAAACAAATGAGGAATTGTATCTCCTTGCCCTTTCTCAGTAGAAAATTTGCTGAGGGTTAACCTCCTTATAACATCCAGAAACCTCTATTTCCTGACTCCTACCTCCATGATTTAATACTTGCCTTTTAGTGAAGGATGGTAACACCCACTACAAAAGGAAAATGCTGCCCATTTTCCCCATGTCCTCCACCACAGCCCCATTCAAGTTGAACTATAAAACACAATGTTCACCCTGTCATAATCCCAGTGTTAGGCATTCTGGTCATGGCAGACAGATGCTACTTCAGGACAGGCTTTTGAGTGGGGGCAGAGATACACTGGTAATTTCATTGTGTCTCACTGCCTTCTAGTTTAGTCATGTTATAAGCCACTGCTGGAGGGGGATTCTCTTTTTCTCTGCAAAAAGTGTTGTCCTTGGCAGGAGCTCCGTTCTCTGTCTTTGAGGACAGAAGTTGGATGTCAGTGAATAGAATGACAGAAAATTTTAGCAGGCAGATAGGGGGACTTATGCCAGAGTTTTGCTGGCTCGTGGCACAATTTGGCAGGAGAGGAGGTCCTTCTGCTTCTATCCCTCTACCCTTTTTCAGAACACAGCAGCAAACTTTGTCTCTAGTCTAGATTCCCTATGGCCCCAATGGGAATTCAGTCAAATAATGTGACAGCTTGCTGCTTCTTATAAAGTCAGGTTGTCTTGATGACACTTTTTTTCCTTGCTCAAAAAAAAATATTTTTCTGCATGACCCATTTCTCCCTTTCTTACCCCAGTTGGATAATTCTGGCAACTCCCAGTAGAGAATTAGAATCATTCACCTACCATATTCTGGGATCACCCTTGCATTTGCATTTATTTATTTATTTTTTATCAACAGACATTCACATACTGATTGCCTACTGAGTGGAGAGTGCCATTGCAACTGGCCAGATGCTCTCCTTTCTCCTGCACTCTGTCTCCAGCTTTAGGAAAGCTGAGATTTCCTTGTTACCACCACCAGACCAACAGCCATCAAAGACAAGAAGCTGCATTGAAAGCATTATGCAGTGAAAAATCTTCAAGTACTACTTGCTTCCCTCTGCCTCTGTGCTGCCCCATCCACCACCACTGCGATGCCAGTCTTACATATATTCTCCCACATCTCTGTATCTTCCCACACTCAAAATGAACATATCTCCCTCTGTTTCACAGATAGCATGCTGATCTTTAAGTATACATCTTACCCCTAAATGCCCCACACATCTTGAGCACAAAATAGTTCCCATTCCTACAACACATACACACACAGATAACACAAAAGCTTTTTATAAATTGTAAAGTGCTATATATGTGGCACATGTCATTATTTTTAGTCTCCTCTCATATGTCACATACACACAAACAACATGATCTGTCCCCCTCCATGTTCCTCACACAGATATTATGAGCATGGCACACTCACAAGACATGCACAATAATAGCTAAATTACTATGAACTCGGCATTACACTAAGCATTTTATATACGGACATTAACTCATAAAATCCTCACAATATCCCTGTGAAGTAGATACTACTATTGTCTTTATTTTATACATGTGTATACAAAGACATATAGAAAATAAATGAATTCCTAATAATCACACAACAAATAAGTGGTGAAGCTTAAATTCAAATCCAGACAGTTTGGCTTTTATTGAATTTTTGTGGATAACAGTACTTTGTCAGATATATACATACATACACACACACACACACACACACACACACACACACTCCAAAGCACTGATGACACCAAATTCTGGGAAAGATATTAAGCATATATAAAATATTTTAATACATAGGCTTTAGTTTTTAGAGCCGTCTTAGTTTTACCTAAAAATTTAGCAGACAATATAGATAGTTCTCATGTGCACCCTGCCCCGACACATGTACCACCTCCCTGCCTATCAATATCTCCCACCAGAGTGGTACATTTGTTACAATCAATGAACCTGCATTGACACATCATAATCACTTGAAGTTCATAGTTTGTATTAGGGTTCACTCTTGTGCATTATATGGATTTTGACAAGTATGTAATGACATGTATCCATCATTATACTATCATGCAGAATAGTTTCTGTCCTCTAAATGTCCTCTGTACTCCACCTATTCATCCTTCACTCTCCCCAGTCCCTGCCAAACACTGGTCTTTTGTCTCCATAGTTTTGCATTTTATAGAAAGTCATACAGTTTGAATCACACAATATGCAGCCTTTTCATACTGGCTTCTTTCACTTAGTGATATGCATTCCAAGGTCTTTAATACTTTTTTCATGGCTTGAAAGCTTATTTCTTTAAGCAATGAATTGCATTGTCTAGATGTTCCACAGTTTATTTAATCATTCACCTAATGAAGAACATTTTGGTTGTTCCTACGTTGTGGCAAGTAGGAATAAAGCTGCTGAAACACCCATGTGCAGGTTACTGTGTGGACACAGATTTTCAATTAATATGAGTAAATATCAAGGAGTGTGAGTATGGTAAAAATATGTTTAGGTTTGTAAGAAAGTGTCAAGATGTCTTTCAAGGTGGCTGTACCATTATGCATTACTACCAGCAATAAGTGAGAGTTCCTGTTACTCCATATCCTCCCTAGCATTTGGTGTCACCAGCACTTTGGATTTTTGACATTCTAATATGCATGTAGTGGTATTTTGTGTTAATTTACAATTACCAAATAACATATTATGTTGAGCACCTTTTCACATGCTTACTTGCCATCTGCATATATCTTCTTTATTGAGGTGTCTGTTCAGATCTATTGTCCATTTTTAAATTTGGTTGCTCCTTATTGTTAAATTTAATAAGTTCTTTATATATTTTGGTTAGCAGTTCTTTATCAGATGTCTTTTGCAAACATATTCTCCCAGTCTGTGACTTGTCTTTACAAAATCCTATCACAGTCTTTCACAGAGCACTACTTTTAATTTTCATGAACTCCAGCTATCAATTATTTTTTTTGTTGATCATGACTTTGATGTTGTATCTAAAAAGTCATCTAAAAAGCCACCAAGGTCACCTAAAGTTTCTCTTATCCTCTAAAAATTTTATAGGTTTGTGTTTTACATTTTGGTCTATAATCCATTTGATGTTAGTTTTTATGAAAAGAGTAAGGTCTGTGTCTAGATTATTTTTTTGCCTGTGAAAGTCCACTTGTTCCAGCACCATTTATTAAAAAGACTATATTTTCTCCATTGGAATCATCTTTGTCAAAGATCATTTGGATATATTTTTATGGGTCTATTTCTGGACTCTAGTCTGTTTCATTGCTATGTCTATTCTTTCACCAATACCACACTGTCTTCATTACTGTACCTTTACAGTTAGACTTTAGGTTGGCTAGTGTCAGTCCTCAGACATTATTCTTCTCTTGTGATACTGTATTTTCTATTCTGGGTCATTTGCCTCTCTTTATACACTTTAGAATCAGTTTGTTGATATTCACAAAATAAATTGCTGAAATTTTTATTGAGATTGCACTGAACCTATAGATCAAGTTAGGAAGAGCTAACACCCTGATAATATTGAGTCTTCTGATTAATGAACAAGAAATATCTACCATTTATTTAGTTCTGTGGTTTCTTTAATCAGAGTTTTATGGTTTTCCCAATATAGATTTTATACATATCTTCTTAGATTTATGCTTAAGAATTTCATTTTTGAAGGGTACATAGTAATGTGTTTTTAATTTCACTTGTTCATTGCTGGTATTAAAAAAGCCATTGACTATTGTATTCTTATATCTTGCAATTTTGCTATAATCATTTACTAGTTCCCAGAGGTTTTTTATAAATTCTTTCAGATGATTCTACATAGACAAACATGTCATCTGCAAACAAAGATAGTTTTATTTCTTCTTTTCAATTCTGGATACATTCTTAAACATTTATTTCTGATTACTTACTAATTAGTAAGCAAAAAGGTTTATTTGTTTCAGTTAATACTGCTGATAATTATGTCAGAGATATTTAAATTTATTATTTCTGAATATTTTCATAGGAAATTTCATGGTGGCCAAAGTAGAAAAACAAAAACAAACATTTCAGGGAGTATTACCTTGATTGTGTTCAGCTACAATTAACCAAAATAATAACCAAGTATAGCTGTTTATTAATCTTTAACCATATTTATGCTGGGCTGGGAGTGTTTATATCAGCCCCATATTGTACTCTCTTTAATGTGTCTGTGTATCATACCTACATGTTAATTATCCCAATTTTTAAGTTAGTGGTTATCAAACGTTTTTGTTTTTTTTTTAGTTGAAGTCTCACTCTGTCACCCAGGCTGAAGTGCAGTGGTACAGTCATGGCTATCACAATCTCTACCTGCTGGGTTCAAACAATCCTCCCCCGCTTAGCCTTCCAAGTAGCTAGAACTACAGGCATGCACCACCACGCCCAGCTAGTTTTTTTGTTTATTGTAGAGATGAGGTCTTGCCATGTTGCTGAGGCTGGTCTCGAACTCCTGGGCTCAGGCAGTCCTCTCGCTTAGGCCTCCCAAAGTGTTGGCATTACAGGCGTGAACCACTATGCCCAGCCTATCAAACATTTTAAAATGTGGTTAGCACACTTATTATAAGGTCTAACCTCTTAACATTCTAAAGTGCACAATGCCATATTGTTAATTACAGGTACTGTGTTGCATATCAGATCTCTAGAACTTCTTCATCTTGCATAACAGAAACTTTAAAACCCTTGAGAAACAACTCTGTTTTTTCCACTTGTTAGCCTTGACGATCACCATTTAATTCTCTACTTTTATGGATTTGATTATTTTAGATACTTCATGTAAATGGAATCATTCAGTATATGTCCTTCTGTGACTAGCTTATTTCACTTAATATAATGTACTCTAGGTTTATCTATGTTGACAATGGAAGCATTTTTTAAAAAGAAAGAATAATATTCTGCTGTGTGTAAATACCATTTAATCCATTCTTTAATTGATAGATATTTGAGTTGTCTCCATGTCTTTGCTATTGTAAATAATACTGCAATAAACATGAAGGTGCAAAATCTCTTCAACATACTGATTTCAATTCTTTTGACTATACAGGCATACCTTGGAGAAACTGCAGGTATGGCTTCAGACCACCAAAATAAAGCAAATATCATAATAAAGTGAGTCACATGAGTTTTGGGTTTCCCAGAGCTTTTGAAAGTCACGTTTGCGCTATATCGTAGTCTATTAATTATACATTATGTCTTAAAAATGCACATACCTTAATTAAAAATACATTATAGGTAAAAATGCTAGCAATCATCCAAGCATTTAATCAATCCTAATCTTTTTGCTGGTGGAAGATACTGCTTCTATTTTTTTAAATTGTAAATTCAAAGGGTACATGTACAAGTTTGTTACATAGGTATATTGTGTGATGGCGAGAAATGGGCTTCTATTGAACCTGTCAACCAACTAGTGAACATGGTACTCAATAGGTGGTTTTTCAACTTCTGTCATCCTTCTTTCTTCCCTCCCCCCTTTAAGAGTTCTCAGTGTCTATTGTTTTTGTCTTTATGTCTGTGTGTAATCAGACTTTACTTTTCATGTTTAAATAAGAACATGTGGTATTTTGTTTTGTTTTCTGCATTAATTTGCTTAGAATAAGGGCCTATAATGGCATCCATGTTTAAGCAAAGGACATGATTTTTGTATGTTTGTTTGTTTGTTAAATCCAGGCAGACACTTCTTAAAAGAAGACATACAAGCAACTAACAAATATAATAAAAAAATAATTAACA
>CAUYQG010113096.1:0-20601 GCA_963574415.1 Tarsius wallacei
CATCTCTGCCAAACTCACTCCCAGTTCCAAAAGATGAAACCAAGGTGTCACAAAAATAACAACCCAAAACACGGTGCTTTCTGATCTGGAAAAAAAAAAAAGCAGCAGCCGGGCTCAGTGGCTCGGCCTGTAATCCCGCGCCTTGGGAGGCTGAGGTGAGTGGATTGCCTGAGCCCACGGGTTCGAGACCCGCCTGGGCAAGCGAGACCTCATCTCTACAATAAATCAAAAAATTAGCCGGGCGTGGTAGCGCACACTTGTAGTTCCAGCTATTTGGAAGGCTGAGGCGGAAGGATCGCCAGAGCCCAGCAGGTCGAGGCTGCGGTGGCCGGGAGCGGCCACTGCACTCCAGTCTGGGCAACAGAGTGAGACTCCGACTCAAAAAAAAAAAAAAAAAAGAAACTGAAAAACAAATGAGACAAACTCTTAGAGAAATATAAAGTCCTGTCAGGATTTATAATAAGGAGAAATTGTTTTCATGGGAAAGCTTCTTGGAAGAGGTAGCATTTGCAGATCTTGAAAATTGGCAAATTTTGGACATGTTGAGATGGAATGAAAAGAACATTCTAGGTCAAGGGATCAGTGTAACCCAATACAGATAGAGGTAAATGTAGAATGTATACAGTACCATGTTCTGTTTAGATTAGTAGACGTATAGGGTGAATGAAGTGAAGTAGATGGAGAAAAAAATCAATTAAGGCTATTGGAATAGGTCAAGAGTCTACATTTTATTTCATAAACAGTAGAAGAATCATTGAAAAAAATTTCTTAGGAACACAATATTAGGGTAGTCTAGACTGCTAAGACTAACATAGATAATAGCTGAAACACAATAGAAGTTTACTTCTTAAAGAAATAAACAGAGAAGAGTGAGATTCAAATTAGTAGATGACTCTCCTCCACAATATTTTCAGGGATTTAGTCTGTAGACTGACAGCAGACTCTGTCATCTTCAAAGCAATGTTTCTAAGATACATTCTCATTGCCATTAACACAGGAACATGGTAAGAGCATGGAGAAACAATTGTGGAAGATTTTATGGGCTAGGCCTAAAAGGGGCAAATGTCATGCAGATACATTTATTCACAAGGAAGTCTGCGAAACGTAATGTGGTTGAACAGACATGTTCAGCAACTATGGAAGGGGAGATTGGATTATGGTGCACAAGTAGCACTCTGTGCCATTCATTCATTTATGATAGGTTGAGTATCCATAATGATTACATATAATGCTATCTGTTGAAACTTATCAATAGAGTTTTTTTTGAAAAACAATTTAAGTGAACGCACTATCTAAATGGCAAATATTTTTAGCATATTTAAGCCTATCCCTGTCTGTAAGGTGCAAAAGAAGCTCAGAGACCTTACACTCACAGAGGCAGCACTTGATTTTGACTTTAAAAGATGAGGACAAAGTTAAAAACGTGGAGGGCAGGAGGAAATTTATTCTGGGTTAAGGTAGTGAGTGATACCATTAGGTGAGAATAAGCTTCCTTTGGAAATAATATTGGCCAGGTTAATGTTGGAATAAAAAAGTAATTAAGTTTGTGTGGGACAAGATCATGGAGAATCTTTAAAGCCTGGGAAAAGAATTTGAATTTCATATGGTAAGCAGGTTAGGTTCTGTTGCTTTTAATCAAAAATCCATGTGAGCCATACAGACACGTTATATCTAACTGGCTTGCTTATCTCTCTGCTCTCTGCATGTGTGTATGTCTCTATCTACCTATCATTCATCTGTCATTCATCTATCTATTTATCTATCAATCATCCATCTATCTTTCATCTATCTACTATCTATCTAGCTATCTATTTATGTTGAGATATAATTCATGTACTACAAATTTCACCCCTTTGGTGGTTTTTAGTATATTCACAAAGTTTTGCAAACCGTCACCACTATCTAATTTCAGAACATTTTCATCACCCTAAAAAGAAGTCCCGGATACTATATTTTTGATGTTATAGTAAACGAAATTATTTTTTATTTCTTTTTTGGATTGTTTGTTGTCAATATGTAGAAATGTGACTGATATTTGTATACATTGATCTTGTATCCATTAGCAGTTACTCCCCATTTCTTCAACTCCCAACCCAAGTAATCACTAATCTACTTTCTATCTCTATGAATATGCCTATGCTATATCTATGATAGATAGATAGCAGAGAGATAAGCAATGGACACTTCATTTAAATTGAATTACACAAATGTGGTCTTTTGTGTTTGCCTTCTTTCATTTAGCATATTGTTTTCGAAGTTCATCCATGTTGTAGCATATATCAGTACTTTATTCCTTCTTATAGCTTAATATTCCATTGTATGAATATATAACACATTTTGTTTATTTGTTCAACAGTTGATGGTCATTTGAGTTGTTTTCATGTTTTGGCTGTTATGAATAATACTGCTGTGAATATTTGCATACAAGTTTTTATGTGGATGTTGTTTTTGATTCTTATGGGTATATACCTTGAAGTAAAATTGCTGGGTTATATGATAACTCTATGTTTAACATTTTGGGGCACTGTCAAACTATTTTCCAAGAGACTGCATCATTTTACATTCACACCAGCAACACATGAAGGTTCTAACTTCTCCACATCCTTGACTTATTGTCTTTCTTTTTTATTGCAGCTATGCCAGTGAATGTGAAGTGTTACCTTGGCACTCTTGTTGCAAATCAATTGACCATAAATGTTAGGGTTTATTTCTGAACTCTCAATTCTATTCCACTGATTTATATTTCTACCCTTATGCCAGTGCCACACTGTCTTGATTACTGCATCAGTGTAGTAAGTTTTGAAATCAAAAAGTTTGAGTTCTTTAACTTTGTTGTTCTTTTCTAAGATTGTTTTGGTTCTTTTGAGTCCCCTGCATTTCCATATGAATTTTAGGATGAGCTTGTCAATTTCTGCAAAAAAGAAAAAACAACTGCTGAACCTTTGAAAGTCATTGCATTGAATCTGTAAATCAACTTGGGGAGTATTTTATATTAACAGTATTAAGTCTTCCAATCCTTGAACACAGGATGTCTTGCCTTTTCATTTATTCAGTTCTTTAATTTCTTTTGTTCAAGAATGTTTTACAGTTTTCAGTGTTGAAGCCTTGTACTTTCTTTGTTCATTTTATTTCTAATGTTTTAATATTTTTGATATTATAGTAAATGAAATTATTTTTTATTTCTTTTTTGGATTGTTTGTTGTCAATATGTAGAAATGTGGCTGATATTTGTATACATTGATCTTGTATCCTATAAACCTACTGAACTTATTATTAGTTCTAGTAGATTTTTTGTGGAGTCCTTAAGATTTTCTATATACAAAATCATGGAATCTGAATAGTACTACTTTTACTTCTGTTTATTCTGGGTGCCTTCTTTCTCTTTTTCTTTCTTAATTGACCTGACCAGAACCTTCAGTACAATGTTGAATAGAAGTTGTAAGAATGCATATCCCTGTCTTGTTATTTATCTTAGGGGTAGCTATCTATCTTTCACCATAAAATATGTTAGCTGTAGGGTTGTTGTAGATTTTCTCTATCAGGTGGAAGAAATTACTTTATATGCCTAGTTTGTTGAGTGTTTTTTTAATATCATGAAAGAGTGCTGGATTTTGTCAAATAATTTTTCTGTATCCATTGAGATGACCATGTGATTTTTCCCCTTTATTTTATTAATACAGTCTATTATATTGATTTTTCACATGTTGAACCACTTTTGTATTTCTGTAATAAATCCCACTTGGTCTTGTGTGATCTTTTTTATAGTTTCCTAGGTTCAGTTCCTAGTATTTTGTGAGGATTTTTATGTTTATAGTCATAGATATATTGATATTGATATTCTTGTGATGTTTTTGTCTAGTTTTGGTATCAGGGTTTCTTAGAATAAGTTGGATAGTGTTCCTTCCTCTCCTATTTTTTGAAGACTTTATAAAGAATTGGTGGTAATTCTTTTTTAAACGTCTGGTAGAATTTGTCAGATTAGTAAATGCGCTTAAAATTTTTTCTGAAAAGTTTTTTCATTACTAATTTAATTTCTTTACTTGTTATAGGTCTGTTTACATTTTTTTATTTTTTGAGTTAGTTTCAGTAGTTTGTGTTTTGTTTTGTTTTGTTTTTGTCTGTTTTATCTAGGTTTTCTAAATTGTTGGCATACAATTGTTTATCGTATTCCTTTATAATCCTTTTTATTTCTGTAAGACTGTTAATAATGTTCTCTACTTCCTGATTGTAATCATTTGAGCCCACTCTCACTCTTGCTCTTGTACACTCTTACTGTCTTGTGCTTGCTCTCTGTGTTCATTTGTTTGTTTTTAAAGCTTTTTGTTAGGCTACCTAAAGGTGTTTCCGTGTTTTTTTAAATGTTTTCGGAGAGCCAACTTTTGATTTTATTTCTTTTAGTTCTATTCTCTATCACTTGCACAAAGCTTCAGTATTAGCTGAAGATGAGAACTTAGGTCTTTTCTATTCTCTCCTAAGCATATGTATAGCTATGAGTATGCATAAAGCCATATGCACATAGATGGTCTTCTATATTCCCAGGAATATGTCAGAGTTTTTCAGTCCCCAACTTTTCTTTAACCCTTTGTTAGCATAGTGTTTGGCTCAACTGTTATCCGCTGCCTCAGATAGCCACACGTTTAACAACTGCTTCTGGTTGTTTTCAACTAACACCCTGAGGAAAAATGCTGTTCACACTGGATAAACTCTGGGTCAGGTAAAATGAAGTCAGCCTTGTGAGAGGAATCTTCCAGGGAACCACCAGAAGGGTCAAATAATGACAGTTCCCTGAAAATGGGGCTTTGAAGGAGCTCTAGTCTCATTCTGTTCCCTTCAGTGGCTACTAGGCACTGGTTTTTGCTGATTGCTAGATGTTGGTTTCTAAGGCTGCCATTAAACTGGAGAAGGTTGATGGGAATAGGACAATATAAAATGCCAACAACTTCACTGTTTTTACTGAAATTCAACCATTTTTAAAAAATAAACGTTACCTGAATTACTGTAAGCTCTTGGTTAATTTCCAGAGTACTAAAAAAATGGATTCTGATGATTTTTGCTAGTTTTCTTGTTACTTTTATAAAGGAAAACGTTTTCAGAAGATGTTCGTCTGCCAGTTTCACTGTATCCTCTTCCATTATGATTTCTTGCACAGGAAAGTGATGGAGTAAAAACTAAACTTGTTATCAAACATTGTGCCAGATATGGCAAGGAATTGACATGCTTCATATATAAATCTATAAGAAAGGTATTAAGGTATAAAAATGAGTAATGGACGTGAAAGAATTAGTCACAGAAGAAAAAAATACAGATTGACAATAAAGCCGGAAAAAGAAATTTCAGCCTCAGAGAAATTCAAATTAAAACAATGAGATACCATTTTCACTATCAGATCAGCAATGATGATTACAATTATTACAATTATCAATATTGGCAAAGGTGCAGTGAAATAAACATTCAAACACTACTGGTCAGAAATATAAATTGGGCCTGGGATCAGTGGCTCACACTTGTAATCCTAACACTTTGGGTGGCCGAGGCAGAATTGCTTGTGTGGGAGGACCCTTTACAGAGAGACAGGGACACTGACGCTTTTTTGTCAGTAAGCGATGTTAATTTGTGCCGGCACTGGCCCAAGCAGATTTACATCTAAAGGCTGAGCCCCAAACACAGTAGGGTGTTGTCTTATATTATATTTTAGCCCCTTTGTCTCCCTCATATGGCAACCTGTATTTTATGGCACAGGGTTGTAACTGGGTTATGCATGTGCACTTAGTCATTGACTATGTTATGTCACTTTTTCTTTGTTTTGGAAAGGCCCTTACCACATTCCCCCCTTTGATGCTCTGGTCCTTCTAGGGTCAAAGAGCATTACCTTGATTAAGGGGTTGGCACTTTTATAACATCATTATATGTGTTGCCATTTCTTTTTCAACCATGGCCTCATTGAGGCTAGAAGCACACTTTATAAACAAGGGAGCCAGACAGGGCAGGATTAGACAAATTTTCAAAATTGTAAGTTTATCTGTGAGGGTTTTGAATTTTCTAAAAGTTGAAAATCATCTTCCAACCAGTTTTTCAAGGTTTTAGCCTTTGCAGATCTGAACTAGGACAAAAAATTTTTTTAATCCTGTCAGTTATTTTTTTATGACCTTTTTCTCATCATCTATTTGTAAGCAGCAGTTGTTTAAGTTAAGCTTTTTATAAATTTTTCCTTTAGAAGCAAGCAAGTAATCTAAGGCTAAGCAGTTTTGATAGATAGCATTGTGCATATTGGTTTGTTGTTTGGCTAGTAGGTTAAGGGCCTTTGTCGTTTTATTGGTTATAATTTTAACAACTGTCTGTAATCGAATTATGTGGTTTAGTATATAAATGGGGGTCCAATATCCCCAGGACCCATTCTCTGCCCAGGTGGCTGAGCCATAGTACTGGATGATATGCTCAGGGGCCACTCATTATATTTTTAGTTGTCAATCTGTAAGGCACGCCATTTTGAATATTTGAATTTTTAAATGTTTCCGTCTGGCAAGTGAGAACAGGAGGAAGGATGGATAGATAAACCCTAATACACAAGATTTTGACCAGTTTGGGGGAAATATAGCATTGTCTTTTTAGCATGACATATATTCTCCCTTTTTTTGTTAGCATCATGTCTAAGGCCATATGATTTTTTAATGTCATCTTATTAGTAGCATTTAATTGTTTAGCAATTTTTTAATAGTATCTTTTTTTATATCAATATTGTTTATTTTGATATTGTAGGGTACAGTTAAGGGTTAGGTATACAAATATGTTTCGTTCAGGTACCCTTGATGATAAGGGGTATCTCCCCATCCCCAGACAGATATTGACTACCGTTAATCCCACCTCCCTTCCCCCCCCCCATAGTTTCCCACCACTGTCAGTCCTTTTCTTATAGTATTACAATGGATGTTCAAGGTCCGCTATATGAGTGAGAACATGTGATACTCAGATCTTTGTTTCTGTGAGAGGTCACTCAGTATTATTAACTCTAGTTCCATCCAGGTTGCTGCGAAGTTCATGATTTTGTTCCTTTTTATGGCTGCATAGTATTCCATTGTGTATATGTACCACATTTTTTTAATCCAGTCCTCTTTTGATGGACAGTATGGTTGATTCCAGGTTCTTGCTATCGTGAACAATGCTGCAATAAATATACGTGTGCCGGTATCTTTTTGATAGAGTGATTTGAGTTCTTCAGGGTATATTCCCAGTAGGGGGATTGCGGGGTCATATGGGAGGTCGATATTTACAGCTTTTAGGAATCGCCACACTGTTTTCCATAGAGGTTGCACTAGTTTGCACCAACAGTGTAGGAGTGTTCCCTTTTCACCACACCCTCTCCAGCAACTGTTATTTTTTGAGTTATTGATAATTGCCATTCTGACTGGAGTTAGGTGGTATCTCAGTGTGGTTTTGATTTGTATCTCCTTGATGATTAGTGAGGTTGAACATTCCTTCGTGTGTCTGTTGGCTGCTCGGATGTCTTCCTTTGAGAAGTGTCTGTTCATATCTTTTGGCCACTTTATAATGGGGTTGTTTGTTTTTTTCTTTTCTGCACATTTGAGTTCCTTGTAGATCCAAGATGTTAAGCCTTTGTCAGACCTGGAGTTGGCAAATACTTTTTCCCAGTCTGTGGGCTGTCTCCCTACTCTCTTGATGGTTTCTTTGGCTTTGCAGAAGCTTGTCAGTTTCATGAGGTCCCATTTGTCTATCTTATCTCTTATGGCCTTTGGGTTTCGGGTTTTGTTCAGGAATTGGATGCCAGTTCCAATTTCCATGAGGGTATGTCCTTCATTTTCTAAGGTTCTTATGGCTTGAGGTTTTACATTTAGGTCTCTGATCCATTTAGAGTTAATTTTTGTGTATGAGGACAGATAGGGGTCTTGTTTGAGTCTTCTGCATATGGTCAGCCAGTTTCCCAGGACCATTTATTGAATAGGTTCTCCTCTCCTCAGTGGTAGGTGGTGGAGGCTTTGTTGAAGATGAGTTGGTTGAGAAATTGAGGTTTAGCTTCTGGAATCTCAATTCTATTCCATTGGTCTGTATGCCTGTTTTTGTACCAATACCAAGCTGTTTTGATTATTGTAGCTCTATAGTAAAGTTTGAAGTCTGGTAATGTGATACCGCCTGCTTTGTTTTTTTTTTTGCTGAGGATTGTTCTGGCTATTCTTGATCGTTTGTGTTTCCATATGAATTCCTGTGTTGTTTTTTCTTGGTCTGAGAAGAATGTTGCTGGTAATTTGATGGGTATTGCATTAAGTCTGTAGATTGTCTTAGGTAGGATGGACATCTTCACAATGTTGATTCTTCCAATCCATGAGCATGGGATATCTTTAGTATGGTTAATAAATTTTTGTTGATTATAATATATATAATTGATTTAGTTTATATTTTTATTTATAGTTATTTATTAAAAGAGAGATTTAAATGCTGCAGCTATTTGATTTCGAGCTTTGAATTTATTAGGAACTTTTTTAGGGACTCTTATAGCATTTAGATGTATATTAGTCAAATGAGCCAGTTATTGGTGGTTTAGGTAATGATCACTTGACTTTTTTAGTAGTTATTAGTAGGTTTTGAAATGTCAGGGTGAGTGGAATAATCAATCAAACCAAAGCACAGGTTTTTATCTATTTGGGTGGCAACAGGGCTCAAATTGTCTTATATTTATAGTATTACCAAACATCCGCTTGAGGGATGTTAAAGTTTAAGTAGTTGTCCTTAGTTGACCCAGAGACATTAAGGACATGGGTACAGGTTTATAGATGTCTCACAGGAGCGGTGAAGCCATCCCCTTGTCTGGAGAGACAAGAGGAGTGATTATCTTATCTATGGAGAAGGAAGGATACACCTTTGGATCTGACATCTGTACAGGCGGATTAGGGAAAGACTGCGGCAAGTCTTGTTTTTCCATGTGTCCTTATCTTGATATAGAGCCAACAGACAACTCATTTTTGGGGGTTCTGTGTCCCAGTTAATAGGAAATGGGAGTATTTGAGCCTGTGGCCTGCCCGTGGCACAAGCTTAACAATCACTTTTGTTAAGGCTTGTTATTGTATATTTTATCTATTTAACCCAGGCATTTGTGTCCCCGTATCTTGTCTCAATCTCTAAAGTTTGTTTTAAGTCTGTTATTTTTTATAATCATCATCTTGCCAGAATTATTTTGGGGGTTAGTTTGGTTTAATTTTCAAAGCTGTAAAGGGTTTGGATTAGGGGTTGGGGTAGTATTGATGGATGGTGAAGATGCTAGAGGCGTTGTAATTAATCTTATCCAAAATCTACCTAGAGGGTCATGTCCAGATATGGCTGCTCCTAACCCATATTTTTGAGGTATCACAGGATTTCTGTCTATGAGTTGAGGTTGGGTTATTGTTAATAATAACAGGTTACATTGTAAATGTTGACAACTAGGAGGAGTAGTCCCTCTTATCATTTGAATTTTATTTTTAAGTTTTTCTTTTTTTTCTTTTTTTACTGGAGCTGTCCATCCTTTAAATTAAGTAGTCCAAAAGACACCAGACCAGTTCCAGCAAGGGTTGTTTGGGGCAAGTAAAGTTATGTCATTTATAACACAAGAGCCAGCCCCCCCCCCCCCCACACACATTTTGTTTTGATATATTTGAGACCATCTTTAGCAGTGGCTTCAGGACAAAGGTATTTTTCAACCATAGGTAATTTTTTTTGGTCGTGAAGGCTTTCACATGACAGAACAGAACAGGCATCAAATTTAATAGTTATTAGGGAGTTAGTTTTATGATATTAATAATAAACCATTCTTTGCTTTTGTTTATTACTATGGTTAGAATTGGTAATACCTTTAAGGTAAACAAAGGTTTTATGGTCGCTCAGGATTGAAAAGATTCTTGCAAATATGTTTAACAATAAAAGCAATAAACATACATATGATAAAAAATGTAATTGGCAGTGCTATGAAAAAAGGTTCAGAGGAGTACATTAGGTTTTCTTGAATTTTAGTTTTGCTGGTTTAGTTGGAGACTTTTTATTTAATGGGAGTGTTTTCTGGTACTGTGACTTTTTGGTGATTTTTGATGTAGGTATGATACGTCCACCCTTTTTTAGCAGTCTATATGACCGTCTCAGTTGTCAGAAGCACTTGATAGGGTCCTTCCCAGTTTGATTGGAGCTTAGTTTTCTTTCTAGACTTGATCAGCACCCAATCTCTGGGTTGGAACTGATGAACTGTAAACTCAAGAGGAGGGGTTTGAGCAAGGAGCCCTTTTACTCTAAGAAAGGATAAGGTAGAGGAAATAGCCAAAACATATTTTTTAAATTGTTTTTTTTTAAAGAAGGGAGGGGTAGGACAGGAGTAATAATTAAGGCTTGCTTTAAGTTTTTTTTTTTTTAATTTTGTAATTTTTTCTCAATCCACTCAAGGTTTGGGGCCTCTTTTAATAGTTTAGAATATAAGTCTGTAGTTTTCGTTGCATAAGATTTAATCCACAATTTACAATATATTGTTAAGCACCAGAACTTTTTAAGTTTCCTTTGGATTAAAATTCCCTGTCCCATTCCCCTTAGGATTGCTGTTTTTTTGTTTTTTAGTTTGTCCTCTCTGGCCGTTGGAGCCCATCCATGGGGTCCTTCCATTCCTTTGTTTTTGAACCACCTTTTTGACAGCACTTACCATATTTCGAGCTTTTTGCCTTTGCTTTTTTTCCATCTTATCTAACAAATGCTTTCTGTGTTTTTTCCAACAACGTTTTAATGGGCCTTTTATTTTATCTCTCTAGCTTCTGTAACTTTTTAGCAATGTCGGGCCAGCTTCTAATAACAAAGTTTACTTTGAATAATTTTTGTTCTGCAAGGTTTTCTGGATCTAATCCAGAATATTTTTTTAATCTGGTCCCGAGTCATTGTAAAAAACAAAAAAAGGCTGTGGGAGGTTTTTTTTTTCCTTTTTTTGCTGAATTTTAAATGCCTTAGAAACATTTTGAGACCTTGGGGCAGATTTTCGAGTGTTCTTAATCATTAGTTTCCTCAAGTCTTACATTTTTACCCTATCTCTTGGGTTATTATTGTCCCATCTAGGGTCGTCAATATTTGGATACTTTTGTTTAGCAGGCTGTATACCTGAGGCTGAGGGATGATTTTGTTTCCAGATGGACATAATTGCTTGTCTAATCATTTCTCTTTTTTTCCCCAGTAAACAAAATATTTATACTTGACATTAGTTTTACCCAAGTATATATGTTAGGTTTAAGGAATTGATTAACTCAACCAGCCAATTTTAGTGGGTCCTCTAGGAGTGATTTTATTTCTTTTTTAAAATGTCGTACTTTAGCCGGGCTCGGTGGCTCAGCCTGTAATCCCGCGCCTTGGGAGGCTGAGGTGAGTAGATTGCCTGAGCCCGCGGGTTCGAAACCCGCCCGGGAAACTTGGCGAGACCTCATCTCTACAATAAATCAAAAAAAAAAAAAATTAGCTGGGCATGGTAGTGCACGCCTGTAGTTCCAGCTACTCGGAAGGCTGAGGCAGAAGGATCGCCGGAGCCCAGCAGGTTGAGGCTGCGGTGGCCGCGAGCGGCCACTGCACTCCAGTCTGGGTGACGGAGTGAGACTCCAACTCAAAAAAAAAAAAATGTCTTACTTTTGTACTGGTGAGTAGAGCATTTACAAAACCAATTTTTCCTTGTCCCATTGGGACTTTAATTAAGGAGAATAGTTTTGACTTTTTGCCCGAATCTTCAGGAGGCAAGGTAAACCTCTTAATGTCTTTCTGGCATTGTTCTAATTTCCTTTTTACGTTAGAATAAATATGTCGGGAGCTTGGGGGTTTTGACTCTCGAATTCCTGATAGATCTTCATTCTTGGCCATTCTCCCCCCTCACACTCCTGGTCTTTTTGAGGATTATATGGCAGGGGAATACAGGAAAGTGGCTCCCAAGTTTTTCCCTTTCCTCTGGGGTCTCAGATTCTTTTTTTTTTCTTTTCTTTTTTTTTCACATTTCCTGTTTTAAGGGGGCACATGGGAAGGGCCTGTGGTAGCCAACAAAGGCCATAGTCTTTTTTCTCAGATGAAACAGAGGACTTATTATTTACGTATATTATTAAAGTTTGACAAAGCCAATCTTTATTAGAACCAAGCTCCGGCCAAAAGACCCAAGGGCTGACGTATAGGTGTTTTTGTCCAGATAAAACAACAACATTCAGTCATTTTCTTTTTTGTTTGTTTGTTTTGGAATTTTTCAACATTCACCCCAGCAGACTATTTGGGAGAAATTTAAGGGAGTCTTTCCGACCTCCCTTCCTAGGCCTACACTTTTTATTATCCATTCTTGGTTACTGGGTTAGTCTGTACAATTCTGGAGTTTTCCAAAATGGTGTTAAATCTCCCAAAACGGAGACTTCTCGCAGACCTTAAGACTCCAGGCCCTCCCTGAAAGGCTCAGCCCACCTTACTGGAGGTTTCTTGCAGATTTCAGGATTTTTCCCAACTTTACTACTGCCCTAAGCTGTATGAGGTCACCATGGATCCACGTATTGGGACTCTACTCTCACTTCGTCCCCTGTGGGACTACTCAGGCAACTCTGGGAGGTGATCAGGGTCCCTTTCTGCCTCTTAGGGGCAGGCTTACCAAACCTGGGTTCTTACCAGTCTGATAGATGGTGCTCCCATGGTTGGCTCCTGAGCCTCACCAGGTTCTTTGTGCTCCCGGGGTCCTTACCCCGGCACACTGGGAGGGCTAGTCCCCTACGGATCAATCAGTCCCCTGGTGCCAGGCTAGATCACCTCTCCCGGCATCCCGGGAGTTGCACCCCAGTGACACAGGAGGTGAAATCGCCATCTCCACCTCCCAAATGAGCCCCCAGAGATGTGGTAGAACCCTTTGCAGAGAGGGGAACACCAAGGCTTCTTTGCCAGGAAGCAGCATTTATTTGTGCTGGCACTGGCCCAGCAGATTCACATCCAAGGGCTGAGCCCGGAATGCAACAGGGATTTGTCTTATATTACATTTTAGCCCCTTGGTCTCCCTTATATGGCAACCTGGATTTTGATTGGGTATTTTATGACACAGGGTTTTAACTGGGTTACTCATGTGCACTTAGACATTGACTATGTCACACCACTTTCTCTTTGTTCTGGGAAGGCCCTTACCACACTTGAGCCCAGGGGTTTGAGACCAGCCTAGACAACATAGCAAAACCTCATCTCTACAAAAAAAATTTAAAAGTTAGCTGGGTGTGGTGGTGGGTGCCTGTAGTCTCAGATACTCAGGAAGCTGAGGCTGAAGGATTGTCAGAGCCCTGGAGGTTGAGACTGAAGTGAGCCATAATCATAGGCCACAGAGTGAGACCCTGACTCAAAAAAAAGAAAACCCAGAAATATAAATTGGTGTTTCTGGAGTTTAATTTGGCAATAATATCGAATCTTTAAAAAAATACTCTTTGGCCAAATAATTTCATTTCTAGGATCTGTCCTGAGAGAATAGTATAACATTTGGTGAAGATTTATTTACAAAAATATCCATTGCAGCATAAAATATAGTAGTAAAAAGTTGGAATTAACCTAAATGTCCAACAATAGTAGAATGGTTAAATATATTCACCTTAGATTATTTTACTCATGAAAAATACTATTTTAGAAGAATATTTAATGGCATTGAATATGTACAATATAGTGCTAAGTGAAAAAAATAAAAAATTCAGTATACACTTTGATACAACTTTTAGAAGGAGAAAAAGAAGGGATAAGCAGAAAACTACATCAACTTGTTAATAGTATTGATCTCTGAGTAGATAGAAAACAGAAGATTTTATTTTCTTTTGCACACCTTTCCATTCTCTCCAAATCCTATACATTAAGAGTTTATTACCTTTATAATAATGAGTGTGCCAATATATATAAAAGTAATGATCTGACATTTGTGTACAAGATAGATGAGAAGAAGCAGAAAGGGTGGTAGCGGGAATGGAGAGGAAAGAGCACATCTAAAATATGTAAGAAGAAACTAAGGTTTCTAATATCAAAATTAGGATAGATAAGAATCCTGCTTGATAGAGAAAAAAAGATATTTAGTTTTGGACATAATTGAAGATGATTACATCTAAGGGCTATGCCTTTATAGGTGGTTGGAAATACAGATGAAGTTTGTTTTCTTTAATTTTAGTATGTCCTTGAAAATTATGTAAGTTTTCGTCAGATTAGCGATAAGGATTTTTTACTCATTGAAGTTAGTCTAAATTCGAGAGGTTTTACTTATTTTGTTATATATTTATGATATTACTGCTTTGTTTTTTCTTGAATGCTACTATATAAAATAACTGATCATAAAATGTTAGCCTGACTTCTTCTTGTTTTGCTTTGGACTGACTTGGAGTTCTCATGTTCCCACTATTATTACTTTCAGTTCTTATTACTGCCAAAAACCATTATGTTTGAAGAAATGTAATTATTACCTGAGTTATATTTACTTTTTAAGTTTTTTTCTATCAATTTTAGGCAATGAACATTTTGACTTCTGTGCTTCTTCTATATGCAAACGAGGAAGAAGCTTTTTGGCTTCTGGTTGCTGTATGTGAACGAATGTTGCCGGATTATTTTAATCGTCGAATCATTGGTAAATGCACATACACACACACACACTCATACGCATACACACAGACATATATTTTTTCTAAGCAATTTCAGTGTACCTTGTCTATCTAATGACTAATCAAATAAAACTGATGAATTTTATGCATATAACAGTGCTAAGTGAAATAAACATTTAGTATACACTTGATACAAATTTTAGAAGAAGGAAAAAACTGCAGAAAAATACATCAACTTGTCAACAGTGTTAATCTCTGGGTGGTAGGTAGGTTACAGGAGGTTTTATTTTCATCACTTCTTTTTTTCTCTCCAAATTCTATACATTAAGGGTTTAATATCTTTATGTAGTAAGGATTGTGACAATGTATATAAAAGTAATGCGCTGGCATTATATGCAAGATAGATGAAAAGAAGCAGAAAGTTAGAGTGCTAGTGGGAATGGAGAGAAAAGAGCAAATCTAAAACTTTGTGATACAAAACGTAAGCAATATCAAAATGTCACATTCACTTAAATTATTTAAAAAAGAGTTTTTTGTACTGTACTGAATGGATAGGATGATTATTTAACATGTTGCCTTTTTTTAACTTTACTATAAAGATGTGGGGTACAAGTTAAGATTAGGTACATAAGTAATCTACATGGAAGTGAAGTTTGGGCCTCCAACAGGTCCTCACTTACCCTTTGTGTTGTTATGTGCCTCCCCCACCCACTGCAACATGTTGCTTTTTAAAATAAAGCACCTAGTCTGCTTCTTATTAAAGTGGAAGTTTTAAGTTTAAGCAATATTTGTTAATTGTATAATATTTTCTTTAATCAAATATTTATAAATCTATTATCCCCTGCCTTAAAACTGATGGATGGTCTCTACTTTGTACCCTTATAAGCTTTCGGTATCATGGCAAGGTCATTGATTGTACTGTTTTTCATTATAGTATTTGTGTGTTTATCTTGAGTTCTATTAAATATTAAGTTATCTGAAAATGATATCATTTCAGCAATTGGTATATCTCTTGTAGTACCTACTACAGGTCTCTGCATATAATAAAAACTCAATATAACTCTTCAAATGAGTTTGAATTGGGTTTCTCAAGTGCTTCTAGATGTATGAAACCTTACTAGCAAATATAGAAATGTGTGAAATATAGAAAAGGCACTAAAAGAGTTTCTAATTTAAGGAAGAGGGGTGAGATACATCAGCATGCTAATAGAAGTGGGGAGGTATGGAAACAACTCCTTTTGCAGAATGTTTATTTCTAAACTTCTTTTGATATTCTCCAGGTGCCTTGGTGGATCAGGCAGTCTTTGAAGAACTTATCAGGGATCACCTTCCTCAGCTGACAGAACACATGACTGATATGACATTCTTTTCCTCAGTTTCTCTTTCCTGGTTTCTCACACTTTTTATTAGTGTGCTACCTATTGAAAGTGCAGTGAATGTGGTAGACTGTTTCTTCTATGATGGAATCAAGGCCATTTTGCAACTGGGATTGGCAATACTTGACTATAATTTAGACAAACTGCTGACATGTAAAGATGATGCTGAAGCTGTGACAGCTTTAAACAGGTATTATAAGAACCATAACATTTAAATCTGGAGGGGATCTGAGCAATTAGATTGTTCAATTCCCTTATTTTACAGAGGAAACTGAGCCCTACAGCTTCACATAATTTTCCCAAGTTCATAAAGTTAGTTGAATGAAAGAGCTAGGCCTGAAGTCCAGTCCTCTACCTCCAAATAAAATACAACAAACATAGATCATTTTGAAGTGAACCATTAGGTTATTTACACATTTACACTAATATTATTGATTCTGTATGCTGGAACTTTCATATTCCCAGTTTGGGTTGTAAAGTGTATAAAATTAATTTAAGGAGGGAAATAGTAGTTGATAATGGTAAATATCTAATGGAGGGAAATTGTTTCAGGTTTGTTTAACTTTATTTTCCTAGTGACTTTTGTATGAAAGCTATTTGGTATTGGAGCACATGTGTGTTTTGTTGTATGTATACGCATACATATTTGTATATGTTCAATGAGTGAATATTTGAATGGGCAACTATTGTCATGCCACCTTAAATTTCATTATGTACAGTATATAAATTTCTTCATGTATGTATATAAACATCTCACTCTGTCATTCATAACTCTGTGATAAACCCTCAATGTCCCTTTCTTTGTTTATTTCTTCTTACATGCCTCTATATACTCTGTATTCCATTCTTACTGGACTAAGTGGTATTTGCTGAGTACTCTCCGAGCCTATTTGATTCCTTCATGCTCTCCTCCGAAAACCCAAAATAATTTTTCCACCATCCCTTTCCCGCACATGTCCTTCTGATTTCCCACCATCTTCAAATACCACTTCTTTGTAAGGCCTTCCCTTATAAAAGGAAATTGAAATTTACCTCTAACTAGGGAGAAATTTGCTGTCATTTTCTCTGCTTTAATAATTTTGTACCACTAATTCTTGTATTATTATCATTTTTGGATAGGTTCTTTGACAACGTCACTAATAAAGATAGCCCATTGCCTTCAAGTGTTCAGCAGGGTTCAAATGTGAGTGATGAAAAACGCAGTAATACTAGAGTGGATATTACAGATTTGATTAGAGAGTCAAATGAGGTAAGTTTTTTATATTATAAATATATTACATAGCATATTTTAAATGACTGATACCATGGTATAATCCCAGTGGTATATTAAGAGTAATAATGCAAGTAGAGATACAATTTAAAATCCAACTTTACTTTAAAAATTAGTTCTGTGAACTGTTCCTAGATTGTTTAACCTTCTCTGTTTCAATGTGCTTTTTGTTAAATGAAACAAAATTCATTTGCTTTCACAAATAATGACCAGTTTTAAATATCTATCACTGTATGAAAAGTAAAGTATTCTCTTTTCTTATTATTATTCTTTTTTTAGAGACTAAGAGTTTTACCAATGTTCTTGTACTTAGTCTGCACACATAGTAGATGGAACTTTGGGAGGTAAAAATTTGCAAAATCATTGAACAAGTCAAGAAAATATCTAGAAATAAAACCAAAGCCTCTGGGAGAACTGAGTCTGTTAAAATTGTATTGTAAGAGGAGAAGTGGATGTTTATTATGAATGAATATCCACTGAAATCATATTTCTTGCAGAAATATGGTAATATTCACTATGAGGATATATATAGTATGCGCTGTCGAAACCGGTTATACGTGATACAGACCCTAGAGGAAACGACAAAACAGAATGTGGTAAGTATGCATCCAATGAGAGAAAACCAGTTGAAGTAACATTTTTTTTAACTTTCTTTAGAACTTATCATTCTGTATGAATAAAATGAGAGGGACTAAACTTTTGAACTAGATTCTTGGCAAGGTTTAGCTTATAGTAAACTTTTTGAGCAGAAATAAATTATTGGAGTTCTGGTAAGATGGCGACGGCATAGGTGGAATTGTGAGATTCTCCGAACGTGAGTTCCCCAAAAGACTCTTGCTTTCCTTCCCCCACCCCCCTGCCCACCACCAGCCACACTGGTCCGAGGCCCAGGGACTCTCGGTCCCACACAGGGCCGGATATTGCGGCCCCCGACTGCTGCCGCGTGCACGGGAGTCTCGGATCTCGGCTCCCTCCCTGGCTACAGCATCTCGCCCAGACCAAGCCGCCAGTCACCCAGGGAGGCTCTGGGTGCCCACCCCTCAGAGATACCGATTCCATTTCTAGCTGAAATACCCTGTGAGCAATCCAGGGCCATTTTCGCCGCTCACCACCTGCCCTTTGGAGTTTTGGAGCTCTGGAGCTCTGGAGCTCTGGGCCCACCCTGGCTGAGGCACTCAGTGAGCGAATCCATGCTTGTGTAAGGGAAAAGCATATCTTGAGTAGGTGCTGATTGGAGGCGCTCAGCTCCAGAGGAGGGAACTCCCGACCCCCTCCTGCACCCCAGCCCGCTGGTGGTACCCCAGATCCAGCGCCCAGTGGTGCAGCTGATCCCCGGTGACTCCCACGCCACCACAGTCCATCATAGTGGATTGCCCAGGGACTCAGACGAGCGGAGAGAAAGGATCCGTGAAAGTGAAACTGCCACCTCAGCCATTCTCCAGGCAGAGATTTGCATTGCCCCACCCACCTAGGAGCTTCCTCCACCTCAGTTCCTAAGGTAACGTCGCTAAACAGAAGACATAGCCCCTCCCCTATGCTGAATCAGACAAAGGCAACTAAGCATCGCAGAATTCCCAGGCAGCAGGCAAAAAGAAGAAACCCAAGCTGCAGTAAATTTAGCTGTCTGCAATGAAAATAAGGGGAGAGGCTGGAGATCAGAGATGAAGAGACTTTAGACACTCAGGAAAGATTCCACAGCTAGTCTTATTTTGACTTTTGATTTTATCACTTTGTTTCGCTCACTTCTGTTTGCTTATTGACTTACACTATCTGTTTGTATTAGGCAAAATGCATCAAAAGGCATGATTTTATTGGTCTGCCTTAGTGTAGCTACCAGTATTCTCTAGGGAATTTTCCTGACATGTTTTTTTTTCACTTCTCTCCAGCCTTGTTTCTCTTTTTCACCTGTTAGTTGGCATGTATGTGTTTTCCCTCTCACTCTTCTCTCTTTCTAACTTCCTACTGACCGCCCCTTCCTCCGTTATTTTCCTCTTTTGTACCTACTTTTGGTCCAGGGACCAAACCTACATTCTGCTGTACAGACAGATTGTAAGGCAATGGGAAATAGGTTCCAGTGGGCTCATATACCAGTTGGTGGATACTGGAATCAGCATATAGATTCTGAATCACAGCTTCCCCCTCAATTAAACCTCAAAACTGTAAAAAGTACAGCCCGCAGCCCACACTCCAACCTCAAAAGTGAACAAAGCCAGAGAACCCTCATAAGGAAGAACAGGAGATTGCACAAGCGAAGCAAAAGCAACCCCAGCTTCCCTGAAAAACAGAATTAAAAAAGGGGAAGGAAAGGGGGAGAGAGAGAGAAATCTACACAAATGAAGAAAAACCAAAAGAAGAATAAGGGTCTCTCCCAGACCCCTGGGAGGACAGACACCGAGAAAACTGACTTCAGAATGCAAACAATGAAGAGCCCCCTGAATGACTGGTCTCAAACTACAAACCTAGATATCAAGACATTAATGGAGAGATTAAAAAAATTGAGGCTGGGCTTGGTGGCTCAGCCTGTAATCCCGCGCCTTGGGAGGCTGAGGTGAGTGGATTGCCTGAGCCCGTGGGTTCAAGACCTGCCTGGGCAGGTGACACCTCATCTCTACAATAAATCAAAAAAAAATTAGCCGGGTGTGGTAGCGCGCACCTGTAGTTCCGACTATTCGGAAGGCTGAGGCGGAAGGATCGCCGGAGCCCAGCAGGTCGAGGCTGCAGTGGCTGGAAGTGGCCACTGCACTCCAGTCTGGGTGACGGAGTGAGACGACAACTCAGAAAACAAAAAAAAAAAAGAATTGAGGAGAGACAAGAAGAAACTAGGAAGGAGCTGATAACTGAGATAACAGCAATAAACAATACTGTGAATGAAATAAATAACAGAATGACAAGCATGGAAAGCAGAATTACCCAAGCAGAAGAAAGAATCTCAGAGCTTGAGGACCAAAATATAGAACTAACCCAAACTCTTAAAAACACAGAAAACAAGCGCAAAAAGACAGAACAAAACCTTCAAGAGATGAGAGGTTACTTCAAGAGACAGAACCTAAGAGTAATTGGCCTTCCTGAGGCAGAAAGAGAGACAGAGACCACACTGGAACAAGCCTTCCATGAGATTATTCAAGAAAACTTCCCTCATCTAATCAGTGATGCAAAAATTCAAACACAAGAGATTCAGAGAACCTCTGCAAGACAACAAATGAGGAGACCAACTCCTAGACACATAATAATTCGCCTAAACAAAGTAGGTATAAAGGAAAAAATCCTAAAGGCAGCAAGAGAAAAAGGCCAGATCACCTACCATGGAAGACCAATTAGAATAGCAGCAGATTTATCTACAGAAACCCTGCAGGCTAGGAGAGCTTGGAGCCCTATCTTCAAA